>JANHGN010023480.1:0-20329 GCA_024605025.1 Megaceryle maxima
ACCCTTCTCCCTCATTTATTTATATATATTTTTTAAGGAGAGCATGGATATAGCATCTTAAAAGAAAAGAGTTTCTAATAAAAAACTTGAAATATTGAGTAGAAAACCTTAAACTATTTGCAGCTTTTGTTTACATTCAATTGTACAGGATAAACAGTTGACAAATACAACTCCCTTTTCCAAACAACATTCACAGTTAGGAACAGAAGTGAAAAGACTACAAGGCTGTTGTTTGAATAAAGTTTTGTCCGTGTAAATACTCTCACAATATGCAAGAATCCAGAACTTGATTAACATCTATTAAAGCAAATTTAGAGAACAGTGGTAGAAACAGAAATATGTAGGAAAACAGCTCCTTTATTAACAGTAAGCTTCTACATGCTTCACACTTCTACAGAAAAAGTCCTGGGAAAGCATCACAGCTACAAAATATTATTTCACCATATTAAATAAAGTCACTCAGAGACTCGTTCTGTAGTCTCATGCTCACTGTTAGTCTGCAGTGGCTACACCATGTTAAGTGTTAACCCCCATGTCAAGGGCAGAAGTGGTAAAGAGCATTGAAAAAGAGGTGCTAAGCATTCTATATTGCTATACATCATCATCGATCGGTAAATCAAAAGCCTAGTTGTCTCTCTCACATCAGCGCACGGAGTTTCTCTCTGCACTGGTCTCAGAAGAGACCCAGAGTCAGCCAAAAGTGTGAATTAAGAATGTGACACAAGACAACATCACTGACACACAAATTATTTTTAAGAGAAGACCACAAATGCTAGAAGCATAATCTATGGCTGAAACACCAGGGCTGTTAGCCATGTGCTTTCTGCTACTAAAGCTTCCTTTTCCCTTGCTTCCTGCCCTAAATATGCAAAAGGAGATACCTGGCTCTCAACCATTTCACTCCTGTGTTAGAAATTACAGATATTACAAAGATGCTGTAGTTCCATAGTACTTTAAGCTAGAACAAATTTGCACCACTAGTTTAAAAAAAAAAAACAAAACAGTCCCATCTCGCCCACCCTTTTGTTTCCTCACATTCCTGATTTGCTTTATGCCAGCACAAGTATTTCTGCAGCCACACAGTGAATTAGATTATTAATGTATGGGCAACCTGGGTTACTTTCACTATAAATGATTGTTCCAATACAGCTCATGACACAGCCCACAAACAACTGAGCTAAAACAGGGAAGTTGCAAGAGCAGCCAGATGGGACAGCTTCTTTTGGCAGCACTGAAATCTTAAAGGTTCCCTGAAACTAGCTTTGCAAAGCCACCAGCAACAAACTTAGAAGTTAAGCTTTTTAACAGTACTTGCAAGCAGCTTAAAACAAAACAAAAAACCACACACACGACCCCACGAAAAAAACAAAACAAACCCCCCCCCAAAAAAAAACCAAAAAACCCAAAAACAAAACACCCAAACAAAAACACACAAAAAAAACCCCACACCACCAAGAACAGTCCACAACCTGTCAGATTCATTACCAAAGAGGGAGTCAAGAAAAGTTTCTTAATGATTTAACAGCAGGATCTTTGGGGGTCTTAAATCAGCCTCAGCCAGCAAGCACAACCATCAAGCAAAAACAAAATACACAATAAAATTAAGTTTATCCCACCACAAATAATACAATAATGAGGAAGCAAATGTCACTGTTCACATTTGCTTTGTTCAAAAGAAAAATGAAGGACAAAGAACAGTGTTTCCAATACCTTTTAAAGATTATTCTAAAGAGTCCTTATTATCACTGATGTTAGTTTTGTCAAGAGTACATCGCCTGCAAATGCAATGTATCTGTTAAGCCATTATAAAAGTTCTACACCATGTGGAAGTTTCTGAAGATATTCTAGGACAGTTATCCCTCCCTAAACTAGCACAACATTGCTTTGTCTTAGCTTAATTATTACAGCTATCCTTCAGTTATAGTTATTTAGTAGTCTACATTTTTCTTGCTTAAGCATTACTTGAAAGCTGTCAGGAAGACTTAAGTCAAAATCTTGTTAAAGTACTTCACAAGCTGTTGCCAAAATGCATTTTCATTCAGAGATTCAGGCTTCAGAAGAAATGAGGATTATACAACCAGGACAAAACAACAGGAGATGGGACAGTCTTCGAGAAATCCCAACGAATTTGCAGTATTCAATCATAATACAAACACTGAATTAAAGAAACTCAGTCTTACTGAGAGAAGAGCGTAAAGCATCTATTCAGTGCTTGTACATCTGTCATGGTTTCTTATCCATTCTTTACCTTCCCTCTCCTATTTTTTAAATGCTTACAAACTTAACAGCAGCACATTACAAAAATGAACAGATTGCATTTCATTAGTGACCATTAAGACCCATACCACTCAGACCATCAATGACTAGAATCTTACAGATACTAAAATGACTAGAATCTTACAGATACTAAAATGACTAGAATCTTACAGATACTAAAATACCGTACCAAACTTGCCCCCAACTGTTATCTTGGAATGTACAAATAAGAGCTGTAAAGCATATTCTCCCCCCATTTTATTTTCTTGCTATTTAATATCTTCATAATATGCACAAAGACAGAACGGGCCCATGTAAGAATTACTACATGAAAAGTCAACTGCAACAGTAAAACACAAAGGCTTTTTTCCCTAATTCACTCATTTCTTTATAGAAAACAATATAAAATATTTGCAAATTGAGTCAACAATCAGCATTCTAGTAACAGTAAAATCAGCTCTGCAAAACCATCATATGATCTGTAGCTGCTCTTTTATGTAATACTATTGGCAAACAAATGCATGTTTCTTCTTCAACTAAAAACACAAAAAACCAAAGTGACTATTTCTAAGAATTTTGTCAATATATGAAAAGGAATTGGCATGCTTTTGGATATCTAATCTTGTTAATTTTTGGTTTGTGTTTTAAAAACTTTTTTTTTTTTTTTTCATATGCCCTTACACAGCGGTTTCCATGATCTTTCAGCAGCAAGTTGTGAGGAAAGCCTATCTTCCCCCCTCAACTCGTTTCAGGACTGATATTCACATAGGTGCTTCGTGAGCTGAGGCAGTGAACTGATCCAGAAGAAAATTGCTTTTTTTCCAAAAATTGCCGGACAAAGCTGATTTTTCAGACACATCACCTTCCAGAACCCATTTAGCACAAAGCTGCATGGAGGCCAGGGCCAGCACAATGAACAAGACAGCAACGCATTTTCTGGTAATACCTTTAGGACAAATTCTCACAAAGGTAAACTAAATACAGTTGTTGTAACCCAAAGGCTTACTTTCTTCAGTAGTTTCCTTCACCTGTCTCCACTACTTGTAAACAAACCTCTAACGTTTCCTGGCATTCCTCCAACCCCTAACACCACAAGTGCTCCTTGACAACGAACATGAATTTAATCCATCCAAATATCTGCATCCTGGCTGCAAACAGCAGCTCCCTGCTGACCCTTTCTGAATCCCTACAACTGCTGCATCCCCAATGGCAACAAGCGTTGGCCCGCAGTACTAGTTCCCCCCCCCGATTTCTTTTCGGCCACAACCTTCACCTGATTAATTGCTCCACACAGCGAGGCTCACTAAAGCCTTGCTCAAGCCGTGGAGACAGCGTTCAGGAGAGAGCCAGTCACGGCCCGAGTACTGATATATGTAACACATTAAATCCCTTCCCGCCATTCATCACAGTCCATCACTCAACATCAAAAGGGACGAGTGGGAGGAAGCAACTGCTACCCTCCTTGCCACAAGAAGCTGCATGCTTGCAGAGCGCCTCGGAGCCAGAGCATGTACCACTTCTTATTTTCCCCACTACTATCTAAAGCAATGAGATTATCAGAGAGGAGAAAGAGGAGTAAGCAGGAGAAAGACAACAGCTAGACAGTGTTTTCCTGGAACCCCACGGTTTTTAATCAATCCTTCCCACACTGAGAAAAAACTATTTTAAGGAATATTTTTATATATCTATAACAAACCAATCATTACTCTAGCAGTGACTACTTGCAGTGTCAAGAACTCCTTTGTTTTGCGTGCCCCCAGGTATTTCTGTAGTAAAATTTTACTACTACAGTTAAGGCAAAACTTTGATCTCAGAGATAAGCAAGTGACAGGTTATACTGACTTGGTAAAGGATCACCATGACACACAACACAAGAATTTTTTTTTTCGTAACAAAATTAAATGCAAAAAGTAGGGGGTTTACAAAGCAAATGAGAAATAAAGGACAAGATTCTGCAACGTTTATATGTGCTAAAGTACAATCAGTACCAGGAATAACAGCCCCCTTCAGCAAGGCGCTTAAAATCCACCCCAACCCCTCACCAGCTTTTGCGGGACTTTCCAAACAGAGCAGCGAGTACGTGAACAGCAGTCATGCCCGAAGGGAAGTTCCTCCAACGAGCGTAAAGTCTCATCCAATGCCGGGAAGCATCCTTTCACCCCAGCACCTTTTCCCTCCTTAGTCACACCCGCGATAACGTGGAGATTTTACATTCCTGTCACCCGTGCTGCATAGCGATCCCCTCCGGCCTATCTCCCCCAGGGAGGGCAGAAAAGCTGCGAACCCAGGTCGGCCAGGGTGGAGGCCCAACAGTGCAGGCCGCCCATACCGCGCCCCGATCCCCACACCCGCGGCGGGCTTCCAGAAGCCGCGAACCAGCTCAAGGCTACTCCGCGGCCACCTCCCGGCCGCCCTTTCCCTCTCTACCTTCGCTCCCTGGGGCGCCGTCCAGGCTGAGAGAGGAGTGACGCCGGCTCTGCCCGACTCCCGCAGGAAGCGGCGGCGGCGGCCCGCGTCAGGGCGGTGACGGCGGACGCCTGGCCCCGTAGGCAGCCGCGGCTGCCCAGCCCCTCCCCGGGGGAACGCTTGGGCCCGTCGGCCCGCGAGCTGGCGCGGCTACCGCGGGCAAGGGGGGGAACAGGGGTGCACGGAGAATAATGGCTGCGGAGCGCCGAGGTCACGCGGCAGCGAAGGGCGGGACAGCGCAGCGCGCGGGCACCGCGCGGCTATCGCGGGGGGATGGTAGGCGCGGCCGCGCGCGGGGGACGCAGGCGGGATGGCTGCTTCCCCCTCAGCCGCCCCCCCTCCCCGTTCCCGCCGCCATCTCCCCCTGCCGCTCGGGGCTGGATAGGCCGCGGCTACGCACGCCACCGGCCCGCAAAACCTCCCCGCAGCCCCTTCACCTCCACCCCTTCCCCACCTGGCGGGCGGAACTCCCGGCGGCCCCGCTCCCTTATTGCAGCTCGGCAGCCATTTCCCGTCTCGCTGCAGAAAGAGACGCGGGGCCCAAAGGAAAAAAAGAGAAAACCACCATAGAGAGCGGGGAATGAGGGGGGGGGGGGTGTCGGCCGCCGCGGCGGGTGCGTAACTTCCGCCCTGGGCGGGGAAACACCAGCACCGCTTACCGCCCGAGCGCCATCTTGGATTTGGGTAGCCATCCGCAAGGAAGATGGCGGCACATGGCGCTGGTGGCTTGCTGCAAGCGGGTCCCGAGCCTGCGTCCCGGGGCGGGGGCGATGCACTGCCTGACGTCCCCACACCCCGTCCTATGGCCAGGGGCTCCGTGCCCCATCAGCTGCACCTCCTGTCTCCTCCCGCACCACCACGACTAAAAGCTGTCGCCTTTTATTCTCTCCTTCCCCTAAGCGTGATCCGAGGGGTCGGGCCTCCCCCCGGCCTCTGCCTCGTTACCTGCCGGGCGGGGTGCGCGTCCATCCACAAGCGCTGCTCGGAAGGCCTTGTGTGTAACGCGGAGCCCGGCCAGCGGCTCACCAGCCAGCGGCATTGGCGCCCTGCCGCGCACCAGGAAGGAAGGAAGGAGCTCGCCTGGCCGCGGTACTTTACTGCAGCAGCTTTTGCAGCAGAGGGGCCCGTAGCGCTGGGTTGCGATACAGCAGCGCAACGCTCGAGAAGAGCCTGCCCCAGGAAATGGCCACAGGCGTTTCTGTGTGGCCAAAAAACGTGCAGCAAAGGGCTCTGGGCGAGCGGGGTGTACTGACCGTATAGACACAAATATATGTATATACACATATAAATATGTAAAGCATTTATACACAAAGATGTGTGTCGGCCTGATAAGTCCTAAAATTTACTCTGCTCAATTCTTATATAGCAGATTTTATTTTTTTTTTTTTTAAAGACTAATACATGTCATTTCCGAGGCAAGAAAAAAACAGCCCCAAGTTAAAAAAAAAAAAAAAAAAAAAAAAAAAAAAAAGGAAGGGATGCATATGCACAATTTTAACTGGATTTTGAAAGTCAGGGGACGATGGGGGACAGACAAAACCAACCAATGGAGGAAAAAGGCACAAAAGATAGGAAGCAAACATAATCCCCAAGTGCTGGTTTGTTGTTTCCCAGGTAGTAAAGTAATAAAGCACTACTTAAATCTATTTCTTTAGGCTACTAAATTCTTTAAGCACAGCCATTTATGGAGGCAGCAACCAATGAGTGGCTGGTGCTGAAAGAAATACAGTGGAAGTTTTTTGGTTTGACCAGTTGTGTTAACTGATGAACGGTTTGGCCTTGAGAGACACACAATTCCCTCTCTCCTTTAAAGCTTTTTTCCTTAATAAGTAGGAGTATCTAACCTATACTTCAAGTGCAACACAAGTGCTACAGCTTTTACTATAACCAGCAATACAATACTATCTTGGACACCATCATGGAGGCTGTTTGACTTGTGTCAGGCAGCCAGCTTGCTAGGGTCAGTATGGTTGCCAGAACTGTTAGGAGATTTGGCTGCATGCAACCCTGCCCCACACACATACTTCTTGGTGGTTCTGAAGACCTGTAGGGTGCTCATGTTTTCATTCAGTCATGGAGAGCTCTCCTCTGTTTTTCTGAGATACGTGGGATATATCTTACTGGGAAAGAAAGGGTGGTGACTTCTACTCTTTCTCTTCTCCACTGTATTTAAGAGAACATACTAGCAGCCCAGAAAAAAAACAAAATAAAACAAAAAACCAAACAAACAAAAAAGTGAAACTTTTAAAATGAACAGTCTTGCTGACTATTAGGAGATGTCATCTCTAGTCAGTGAGTTGGCTGAGTGCTTGTACATCTTCTGAGCACTAACACAGAAAGGGGAAAAGCGTAGGAAAGTCCATGGTTAATAGCAGTGAAACCAGATTCCCCATCAGGGAATGCCTCTCTGAAGTGTCACAGGAATGATAGCGTAACCTCAAATCCACGGATTTATTAAGAATGAAGAAACACAGAGCAAGTTTGTTCTTAATCTCTTCATAAAACTGGAGCATAGGTTTGCACAAGTCAGTGGTGTTACTGTCTTTGGCCTGGTCCTTTCCTGGCATCTGTTACTTTACGATAGAGATTCCTACCTAAAGCAGCTTCTCTTCCCATTAAAACTGTGTTCAGTGTTACAGCCCCCTTGGGTAGATTTTGCCAATCCATGAGCGGGACAAGGCTCAAGGGAGCTGTGTAAAGGGGATGCTTCAGTAGATGGCACTCTCCCTCTGAGTGAGGATGAGCAGATACCTCAGCCAAGGAATTTGGTGCAGTGAAAGCAGCTTCCTTTATACTCTACAGAAACTGCGATGAATGCAGACAAAGCTCTGCCTAGCTATGCAATGAAGTAACCCCTGGCACTTTTTCACAAATCTGGATCTATCAAGTCGTCACATCTGTCTTCCTCCCTGCTTGAATGTCTATAGTCTGTTTCTCATCAGCTTGAATCCCTCCTGAAATCTTCAATAGTGAATATTTACACAGACATATATATTTAAAAGATACATATTTAATATATATATAAAAGATAGATATTTATTTTAAAGAGCTCAATAGTAATCTAAGTTACAAACATTAGACGTAAGGTTTAGAACTGTTCTGCTTCCTCAATCAAATTTTTTTTTAATTCATTATTTTATTTTACTATTCAATGGTAGATCCAGTTTAAGAACTTAGGACCTTTTGTTTGTTGATTGGTTTTTGTGGTTATTTTGAAGCCACTAAAGTTTATAAATCCAGTTTGAAGAGCAGTCACACTGTGTACAAGTGAGGAGGCCTTAGCTGCAGTTATGGGGATGATAAAGACCTGCAAGGGATTAGGGGAGCAATCACCTTTTAAATTAAATCTGTTGCTAACTGAGCAATAATACACAGCTGTCATCACACAGGTTTCTAAACTGTACTGTGTTTGCCTCACCTCTGACCAGAAGGGTAACAGAAAAGGGTGAAAGAAACACATATGAGGCAAAGGTTGCAATAAAAAAGTACACAGGACAAATGCATAAAATGCAAACTTAATTAGTTCAATGTTTTAAGTTTGGGTTCTTGAGCGGTACAAGTATATTCTTTACATTTATTGCTTTTAAGCATTCCTTTAAGTATCTTATCTTCTTATTGATTAGCACACAGGTCAAATAAGACTCCCTATGTTGTCAATCCCTGCATCTCTCCTACACTCCCCAGAAATCTTTTTTCCAATGATTAAAATCACAGTGATAACAGCATGTCTAAAATCCACAACCTGGAGCTATCATTTTCTTCCTTTAAGAGGGAAGCATTTCCTACTATACCTCAAATAAAGTTGTTGACACATTTATTTTTTTTTTTCCCAATGTTCATGTCAGAGCCTGAGATTTTTTTTTTGCCTGTTAGAATGAAGAGGCACTAGGTAATGTCTGGAAGAGGAGTATAAAGAGCATTAGTGTCCATCTCTCCAGTGCCAGTCAACTTTTGAGCAATCAAAAGGTACGCACCATTGTGAACTAGATAAAGGAGTTTCTACTACATAAAGCGGTTGCAGCAGTGGCATTCTGCATGACTGAAATGGCAATTAATTTAGCAGTGAATAAATACGTTTTCTTAAGTCGAACCCAAACAAACCTACTGCAAGTGTTGGATGCTTAAAGGATTGCACCCAAAAGCAATATTTTCTGTCCTTTGCAGAGAAGCTGCACTGCGAATAAAATGCTGGACCATGTGGAATGTGGAAGTTCTCTGTCAAAAGTTGCCGTTAGCTACAGTATTCATCTATTATTCCACAAATAGATTTAAACTTCCAAATGCATTTTATACAGAATTCCAAATAGTCTGGAAGTCTCATTTGCACACAAGTGGATGGAATTGGTTTGGAGAAGCTATTTTTAACACTTTACATAGGAACTGATTTTTTCTTTCCTTTGGAAAAATAATCAGGATGTGGGGTTTCTGCTATTTAGAACATGTTGTTTAGAAGAACAAAAGCAAAATGGTTCAACACTATTACAGTACTAATTTTTCCCTTTCTACTTCTGCAGTTCTGAGCTGACACTTTGTTCAGTCAGGTGAGGAAACGTATCTAGACCACAAAACTAATCAAAACCATTTGGTTTATGGTTGCAACCTTTACAGCAGCTATTGTGATTTCAGAGGAGGTTTGAAGACCCACCAACCAGCATTCTACACTGGTTTTCAAGCAGTGGTTTCAAATAAAGAAGAATTTTCTGACTGAATCATCAAGAGTAAGTATCAGGACACCTGAGTTTTATGCCTTCAGGTGTGGTGCATTTCTTCAACTCCCATGTATTTCAAATGGAGTTACAAGAGCTCAGCACCCCTTAAACTTGTTTTTAAACCATTTTGGGAGTATCTTCCTTAGAGATACATTGGAAAGATGGTTTAATGTTTGTCATACATTTTGAAATGCTGAATAGGAATATGTTACAGATCTGCAGTCATTACTAACAAGTGTCTCATCTGAGTGCAGTACAATTCAAATTACCTCCTAACAGGCAAACCTCACAGTCCTGTAGACAGGACACAGCAAGAGAGAGAAGGTGTATGTGGTGGGTTCTCAGGTATCTGCCACCTCACTGCTTTTAGGATGGAAGCTGAAGGATGGAAGTTCATGAGCTAAAGGTGAAGAGCAAGCAGTGGCAGAAGCAGGACCTGACAATCCCATGGGTTCCCTATACTTCAGAAGGTTAGAAGATCCTTTAGTAGGATCCAGAAGATGTGGTGAGAAAATAGGACTATTACCCTCATTTTTGATAACATTAAGAAGCCAGAGAGAGATCAGACTCAGTGGGCTTGCAGAGCTGGAAGGAAGTAGACAGAAAAAGCAATCTTGATTCTTTGTAATGGATCATATTGTGTAATAGAGGTCTCGTACCTTTTAGGTTACATGTGTAGTAGATGGGTTTATTTGTGCCACGTGGTATTTGTGTTTCGGAAAATTACATCACATGTAACTAAGAGAAGAAACAGTGGTATCTGGACAGACCAGAAGGATTTGGATGACCCTGTTCATTGGTGTTTGGAGGTGGGTGCAGGACAAAGGGTTGATTTTTCAAGCACAATTTGTTTAGAAACTTAAAATCTATTAAAAGGACAGTGAGGCTAAAACTTACTAGTACATGTATCAAATGCAGTAGTTGGAATAAATCCACAAATCCTTGGATAAAGAGAAGTTAATAAAAGTGATGAACACTCATCAGACCAGTACCTATTGGTTCCTTAATGAAATTAATCTTGAATCGAACCAGATTTTACTGGAAACCTCAAAAATATTACAATTGTCACTTCATGGTACATTAATTAAACCAAGGTCATCTGTAAAGTGTTCAACCACAGGTGGGCACATGTGCCAGACTGGTGAATTAAGCAAAAGGATGGAACAGAAGGAGAACTGCTCTTTTTCCTTTTTCTACCTTCTTCTGCATGAAAACAGCACATAATTTTTGCATCCTCCCATTGCTAGCTTATCCAGCCCACTCTGCGGGATTTGCTTGACAGGAGAAAAACATAGTTCTAAATTTATTTGGCCACTGTATTTTTTTCAGTTTTCTGTTCTTCCTGATTTGCAAAGTCTCAGTTGACTGAGTTATGAGCTGTTTGCCCAACAGGTCCTTTGTTCTGGTCTGTGCTTCAGCAAAAACTGGAAAAACCTGTTGGTGCTCTCCTTTTTGCTTTTGCTCTTCCTCTGCCATTGGCAGCTGCAGCTTGTACACATGCAGACAAGGTGGTGCCTACCTTTCATGTGGAAAGCTGCCTTTCAGAAACTGAGGTTTCTTTTTCCATTATCCCAGAGCTTTTCTAGCCTCATGAAGGTTTTGTTGGATGCTCCAGAGGTTAAACTCTCTTTGTTCTCCACAAAATGTGTTCAGGACATAATTTAATTTTTCTTCAAGCAAAGGGAGGGTGTTTGAGTGTGGCTTCAGTCCCATCTTTTAAATAATATTTTGTAGACTCTGGGAGATCTGCAGAAACCACCTTTGTTGTGCAATGTAGCTTTTTGGATGCAGAAGCTTGTCTGCTTTACAGCAGCTGCACACGGTGTAGTGTTAACATTTGTAAGACAGAACAAACAGGCAGCAAGTTAGTGCGAAAAGTGGACAAGTTGAGAAGAAACTTTTCTTTCCATCTCCTTCATTTTCCCCTTGCTTTGTGCTGCTGTTGGAACAAGAATGGGTCAACTGTGCGGACGGTGCCTGCAGCTGCTGCGGGACTTCGTGGCATTCGTTCAGAGGATGACCTCCGACTTGGTGCAAGGCATCAAGGAATGCTTAACTCTGATAAGCAAATGCTGCTGCTTAAAACAAAACAGCTCTAAAGCCAGGCAGCTGTACAAGCCCATCCTGCAGCCTCATGAAAGGGTGACAGCACAGGAGTTTCTGCAGCATATTGAAACAGGTAAGAGGGCTTGGTTTTTTTCTAAAGGGTTGTGAAAGAGCAAGGAGATTTATTTTGTCCGTTGAAAACAGCTTGCTGTCTGAACTGCTCTGACAGGGCACAGGACAGCTTGGTGATGATGTAGTGAGGGCCAGAACTACAGAGCATTTTCTTTGTGTACAGGACACTAAGGGCTCAAGTGGTGTCACAGACATATCTAGGTAGAAATACCCAGGTAGAAATATCTAGGTAGAAATAGTCACCTTCTTGCTTGGCTGCCACTGTTAATACATAACCCAGATAAATATGTTTCATAAAAGTGAGTCCTTCTAGTAAATAAAGTTAATTTTTTTAAGTCAGTCACTGAGGTCACAAAGCTGGAAACAGGCTGTACCGACACTGAATGCTACATGAGTACCATGAGCTGTGAGCAGGCAAATCACAGTGTGGTCTTGGCTGAGTTGTGCACATCCATGTTGGCTAGCTGCAGAACACCTGGACTTGTGCTGAGCGTGCCTACGCTATACATGGGGAAGGTCAAAGTCACCCTGGGACAAACACTATTGGGGTTCTGGGGTTCCAGGGTTCCAAGGAACTAGTCTGCCCAAGTGCTTTTGTGAAAGCATTTTGGACACAGGGCTTGAACACAATCATGGGCTTCTGCTTGTATCAAAGCAGATCCACAACTCCTTACATGTCTCTTCTGCTTTACAGGCTGCCTGCCAAATCCCCATTTATCTAGTTGTGATGTCCTCTCTATCCTGTCCTAGGATATAACAATATCAATCTGAAACTTTTATTTCTTTCCTGCGGTCACAGAATATCACCTTGGATGAATGTGTTCCATCCATTGTCCAATCTAAAAATATTCTTTGTCTCAAGCATAGGCAGGGGCCACTGCTTGTTTGGTTTTGCTTTGTCTCACAGCTAGTTGGGTATAGTGCTTTAAGTGTAACAACCTTGGGCTAAAGCTACTACACAAAATTGCATAGCCTTCTACTTTCATTTGTGTGAAGGGTGTAGAGCACAAGCTACTATTTTTTCTCTTGCCTTTTTGGGCACATAAAACCAGGACCAGGAGAGAGATTTTTCCTTGGTGTGACGCAGTTAGTGCTGCTTGAAATGATCTGTCATTGAACAACCTTTGGAATAATTGCTGACGCTGGTTGCCGGGAACATAGGTGAATTAGCCTTAGCTGGTATTAGCTGGTGTCTTTACCCTATGAATGTGGGGGATCCTGTGCTGCTGATAAGGTGCAGTAATTGTTGCACATTAAACACTGGCTAAATCCTAAGTCCGTGTTCAGAATAGGTCCAGATCTTTCAGGGCTGAACTTTTACTTCCAAAGGCTCCAGAGACTGTCTTGGCAGTATCCCATCTCAGATAATGGATCAAGTGCAATGAAGAGGTGGTCTAGAAAAAATGGTGAGGCTAGAACAGCCCTCTGCAGCACTCACTGATGTATCCCGAAAAGACTAAGTGTATGCTTTCTTAAGAAATCTTTTATCTGAGACAAGTCTTCAAAAGGCTGATGTGTCTTGGATCCTCAGGAGGTGGGGTGCAGCAGCAGGGAGTCTAGTGCTTCTGTGACAGTAGTATACAAATAGCAATGTGTGCTCTCAGGGAGATCCTAATGTTTGTGATAGGACATACCACACACAGCACCCAGGAAGAAGAATCAAGGTTAATTCTCTGAGTGGCCAAATCCTGCTTCCAAGACATATGGAGGCAGGGAAACCTCACAAAATGAACTAAGACACATCCCTTTTACTTTATCACTCACCTATGTATTTTACTGAGAGATGAAGCAAGACCATCCTCAGTTCTGCATGAATTATAATAAGCAGGGAGCCAACATTTGGACAATTTGAGTACAAGGAGAGACTTAATGATTGATCATAATAAAATACTTGATAATATAAGCAAGTGAGGATTTAGAGTGGATTCTGCTTTATCACTCTCCCAAACATAAACACACAGGTATGTGGGAGATCGAGATAGTCAGTGTGTAAATGGCAGAACTAAAGTGTATGAAAAGATTTTTGATTTTTCTCTAAAACCTTGCACACACTGACTAGTCCTTCCCATTGTGTGTATTGCTAAGTATTAAACTAAACTGATATTTTAATGAAGCAGTTGTTTGTGAAGCACACTTACCAAATCCTGAAGGTAGGAGTTTGCTACCCTCAACATGTCAGCAGCTTCCAATGGCTTGAGATACGGCCTGAGTTTTGCACTGAGGCATAAAATCTCACACCTCTCACACTCAAATTTCTTTATCCCCTGAGAGGTGAAGTAGCTAGATCTTGTTCATAGAGATACTTCAATCTTTAATGCACTGCTTTAATCTATTGTTTGAAAACATGTCTTATAATTGTCTACTCCACCAGCCAATTTATACTACACTACCTTTTCAATGGTTTATACTACTGAGCAGGTGTTCAGTGGCCCCTTTTTTTCTTTTCCTCTCTGCTGCTCCATTCCACACAGTGTAAGTACATTATACAGTGACTTAGTCAAGTCATGCATGACTCCTGTTGCTTGATGGCTATTGCGGAACATCTGGTTTATTCACAGGGGAACTATGATACTCAAGAACAGGTAGACTCATGCTAGAAATTTGAGCCTGAAGCAAGCCCATTTGCAAGCCAAAACTATTCTTTGGAATCCTCTATTGTAATACCCAGGACAGGAAACACAGTGAACTTAAAATGTAGTAAATTAAAAATATATACTCTTTCTACAGCTCATAACTAGGAACACCATGTTCAGTAGATATATTCTAAGAAAGATCTGTGATTTGGTGGGGAGGAAGATAATTTTATGCAGAAGAACACCTACATTTATACTGGATGGCATTAAAGTGTCTAAAGGTTATAATTTATCTTGCTTCCAGTCACTAGCTTTGTGAGCTTCACAAGAGGCATTGCCAGGGACAGGTTATTCCAGATTCATTTATTGCTTCTACTCATGGAAACATGAATAAGGATAGATGGACTGTATGGAGTTGTTGCAGTACAAAAATCCTTATGAGTTTGGCTCAGTTTAACTTCTTTGATAAATTAACCCTTTTCAGGTATGACTGAGTGTATGCTATCATTGTTCATCTTCAGGTTTTGAAATGTCACCACTTGGAAAAGACCCCTTGGAAGCCCTGAGGACCTTAGCCTTTTCAGAAAACCCAGGTTTACAGCAATCTGCTGCCCTCTATTACTTGCATATGAGTCAGCACAGTAAGTTATCTCAGTACATTAGAAAATTTTCACATCATTATTGTTTCCAACTGTAAGACTCCTTTTGATTTATTAATCAACGTTTGTTATTTGTCAGGTTTTGTTTGGGGTTTTTTTGTTTGGGTTTTTTTTGTGTGTGTGGGTTTGGTTTTGGTTTTCCTTTGATGCTGTGTTGCTTGCTAAGGAAAACAAAAGTGCTGTCTTTGCCATGTATTATTCTGGGTTTTGCTGTGAGGAGGTATCTCTCATGAGACTGTCATTTATGTAACTGTAATACTTCTGGAAAAAACTCATTAGAACCTAAAGTAGTTAGAGACAATGTATACTGAATCTCCTGAGAGCAACACAGTCAAAACTACGGTGGAAGGAAACGGACATAGTGATCATTTCAGGTTTCCTATTATATAATTTTTGGAAGAGGACAAAGCCCTAGAGGACAGTCAGTAGTGGAAGCTTATGCAGGAAGTGTTCTTTTTTGCCCCAACTATTCTGTGGGAGCACAAGGCTCCCAGGGTAATTTGTAAATGGTTAGAAGTCAGTTTAGATACGCCAAATAGGATTCTAGCAAGAGTACTACAGAAAAGTAGAAATATGAACAACAAGCAGGGCTGTGATTTATTTGTTTGTTAGTTTGTTTTAAACTTAGTTCAAGGAGAATATTCTGCATCCAGCTTGATAGCTGTATCCCATGTATTTGTTTTCAGGCTAAAAAGGGCAGACAGCCACAACTTGAGGACCTGCTATGAGACAGAATGACTTGTTTGGCAGTGAGGCATATTTCTTCCCCGCCTGTGATGTTTTTGAAGCACTTGGTTATTCAAAACCTTTTCAGGAGATGCCCTGTTTTGCTAGTAGCAATGAAATCTTAAGGGGAATATCACTCAGCCTGTGAGTGGTAGCACCTGAGGCTTACTACCAACAAGAGAAACATGTGACATGAACAATGAGACTCCTGAATATTTCCTCTCATTCCTGCAGTGAACATCCCTCTGCCTGTGGAGCATCTGGAACCCTTCTATGCCTTACTACGGTCTGCTGACTTGGAGGTGCAGCAGATGTCTTCCTTGTCCCTTGTCAACTTTTTGCTGGAAGGAAATGGTGAGTAATTAACAACACATCTTTCTTCAGCCAGATTCAGACAGAAGGAGAGCACATCTACACAGCCAGGTGTACACAAGTACAAATTCAATTGTTTGTGTTCCTGATAGGATAAATGAGTCTGTTTCTGTCTACAAGCCACATAGATTACAGTGGCACCAGGATAGATCAGATTCCTCCAGCTAGATTATGTCACGTGGCAAGAGATCTTGGATCTGTGTGCAAAGGCTGATAAATTATTCCTAGACTGCTGTGGGAACAGCTATGCTGTTTGCATTCGTGGATCAAGAGCCCACCACTTATCCTTTCAAGCAACACAGACAGGTCTTAGAAATAAACTCTGCTTATGAGTGGTGCTCATTGTCTTGTTATTTATTAAATTGCTTGCACATTTAAAAAAAAAAAAAAAATTAAAATTATTCACTTTCTTCTGTAGCTAATAGGGCAAATGTAATTGAGATAGGAACTGGGAGTTTCAAACTAAAAACTTCCAGTAAAGTTTATGTTGATAGGCAGGTCATGAACACTCCACACCTCATCAATGGAGTCCTTGTTGCATTTACTACTGTGCTTCCTGACACCTGGGCCATGACAGGTATTCCATCATACTATCTATGAACCACAGAGGACAGGGTCAATCTTCAGTCTTCTTTTATTTTTTTTAAGGATCTTGCTGCAAATAATATCATGTCACTATTTTAAAGTAAAAAATAATATTTAAAGGGTAGACTTTGGAATAAAAAGGGGGGGGGGGAGTAAATTATGAACCTATTGGAAAGCTGCAGTTGCACTTTCCAAAATGAACCTTATGTTTGAAAACAGAAGTGTTAGCAAAAGTATTTAGGACCTTCTGATCTAGAACCTCTGAACATCTCTTATAGTCTTTCATGAGTCTGAAGAGGAATCAAACAAGACAAGCTAGGGACTGTGAGTGCTTCCATGTTAGGTCTGTTTTTCATAATCATAATATAGACCCCCAAAACAGTCAAAGGAAGACATATTCTTTTCACAAAGGCATTAACTGTTTACTTTTCTGTCTGTCCATTTTTTTTCTTGAATTTATGAATAGTTGACAAAGAATTAGTTGTCCAAATGGGTTTACTTGAGCCAATTCTGGATCTGCTTGAGTCAGAGGATCCCACTGTCCAGTGCAACTCCTGTGCTTGCACCATGACTTTGGCTGTTTCAGGTGAGTGTGCTGTTCTTTCCCTTTATTCTATGCAGTGAATTCATTCAAATCTTACCTCATATTTCAAAGTATAACAACCTATTTGCAATTGCTTTAGGAGTCATAAAATGCAGCAGCAGCAAATTTTGGTATTCCCACATCCTAAATTCAACCTCTTGAGATTCCAGTTAAGATCTTTTTCTCAGTGTTTCTGACCTTCATGTTCTTATGATTACAAACCTTTTTCTGATTTCCAACCTAAATATATTAATGACCAGCTTATCTTAATTAGTGTCTACATTGGCTTTTGCTTCAGCAGTCCTGCCTCTCTGATGTCTGTCTGATGAAGCTCCTTCATTTTACTAGACTGAAAAAGCCAAGCTCATTTAAGACTCCTTTTATAAGTGAGGCTCTCCATTCATGTTCATAGCTATTCTGGGAGTAAATGGTATGTTCCAGAACTGGAACACAGCAATTGCATCTGCTGGTTTTTTATACGACAGACCTCAGGCATTGTTACAGTCCCAAGATGGTTTTAAGTTCTGCAGGAATTCATCTTTTCTGAAAGAGACATCACCAAAAATGTGCAGTATTTCAGATGGGTTCTCACCCGTGTCTTTTATTGTGGCATCCAAAGGAATAGATTTTGTGGTACATCTCATAATAACACTTGCACCTTTTTTGTGATTGCACAATGGTGATGTTTTCATCCTCCAGATGACTCAATCACTTAGTCTTTCTCCTCCTCTGCTGCTATTTCCAACAGACACCGATTAACTAAGCATTTGGAATGAATGTTTCCAAGTGCATATCCCTGCATTTTGTACTGTAAGGTTTCAATCTGTTTATTTTGCTTCAGTGTTCTAACTTGTCTGTTATTTGTAAAATATTCCAGTCCTCCACCACATTGATAGTGCTCTACTCACACCTTTGTATCTGGTTCAAAACCAACTACAGACCAGTCTTTGTGGAATTCCACTTGTTGCCTCCTTCCAGGTGGTCATTCCCATTCAGCAAAACTTGCTGCCAGCTTGCTTTTAGTCAGTTCCTCATCCATCATATACTACTTGCATTTGTCACTAACTTCTCTTGCTTAACTATGCATATTTCTTATCACGATAAAGACTTTTTTCTTGGCATCCAGACAGATAAGCTCACCCACAATTACCAAAAGAAAGGTTGTCAGGTCAGTCTGGCTTATTCTGCCTTTTGCAAACTGTGTAATTCTACTTTTCAAATTGTGTAAATGCCCGTACGAAAGCCACAAATAACATTTATTTGCCTTCCTGTACTGTTTATTCCACTAACTTCCCTCTCCAGCGTGGGAAGTCACAATCAGATCTCCCACAAGGCTGAGAGAAGCATGGTGAAAGTGTTAGTTTCTCATTTAAGTATTTATGTTGAAAAGAGGGAGTGGATAAGCAGGATCCAACTACATGAGAGTGCTGATTTGCATTTTATCCCATATTTTTATTTGATCTTTTTAAAAAACTTTTCCTTTTGTTATTATGTTATTATGGTCAGGTTAAGAACTCTGTGTATTACATTGTTTTGTAGGGAATGCAAATTGCTTCGTTTAAATGTCTAAATTAGGCATGACATCACTAGCATTTTAGGTACCTGGTACTAGAAGGACTTTCTTTGTGTATGGTCAGTGAAGTTATGCCCTGAAGATCTAGAGAGAGCTATTCATTCACCTGTTTTAAGCAGCCCACAGACAAAGTGACTTCTTTGGGCACCTAAGAATGTTTCTTAGTCCTGAAGTCACTCTGTCCCTTTCAGATGTCTTTGTCTTTAAACCAGCATATGGGGAGTCCTCAGCCACTCTAGATCCAACCCACCTCCATTCTTGGTTGAGGGTGGTCACCATTAAGTACTCAAGCTTTCAAACTAGATAGGAAAGCATCTGCTTAACATAGAGGTAGGCAGTCGTGCAATTACATAGGCTGGGTTGCTCCCTGGGATTTGATCAGTGTTGAGGATCTCTGTTTAACTGGGATTTAGATGGACTGGATCCATTTATTTCTTTTTCCGACTATATTTAGCTACCACAGCAACGAGATTAAAGCAAGAGGCAATTCTCTAGAGTTTATTATTTTAACTTTAACTCACAGACTCTGATATCTTAAAGGGTCTGGTTGAGAAAAGTATTCTGTTCGGTCCTGTCCTTCAAGTAAGCCATTCATTCTTTGGAGTGGTTTAAAAAAGATAAATATGGAAACACAACCAATTGGGAAGATCCTTAGATAGCTTTAAGGTGACTAAAATTCTAAATCTAACAATGGTAATGTGTCTTAATTCTGCTGCAGTAAGCATGCGAAACTATACAGAGTGAAGGTATTTAGCAATGTGACTCTAAGTTCTATGTAAGCTGGGTTACGTGGTACTTACCTGCTGCAATAGGTGGCCAAAAATAAAAACAGCAAACCAACCTATTCAGATGAAAAGGATCTGCAGGTCAGTTTCTTCCAACATTAGCATTTGTCCACACAGCAAAAGGACACATGCCCATTTGCAATTATCTGCAGCTTTTCAATCTGTATGTGAAAGCAATCAGTTCTGGCATAAGACTCTTCTCAGAGTACGTAGAAACAGAACTAAACATTCGTAGCAAGGGTTTAGGGAGGCCTGGACATCTGCATTAAGCTAAACACAAAGGATGCACCGAGTTTAAAGCATATTCAGAGCTGTACCAACAGGAGAATTTTCAAGCACAAATGGCAGAGTGGAAAGAAACAATTTATAAGTGCAGGTTTCAAGGTGAGTTATTCAAACCCAGCTTGAGTAGATATTATTGATTTCCCCATTTTAGAGTAGCATCTGAATACGTGCTTCCTTTCTAGAAGAACTCTTAAGGGCACCAGTGTTTGCAGTGGCAGCAGTAAGCATCCTCAATGCAGGTTGGACTGCATTACTTAGATAAACAGGTGGTCCAGGAGAGAAACATAATCTAGCCTGACACATCTCTTGTGGAGATAATAGTACCAGTTGCACAACTCAGTGAGATACATATCTCCATCCTGTCATAAGCTGAGGTCCTGGTTTAATGCCAGCCAGCAACTAATTGCATCCAGTTCTGGGCTCCCCATTTCAAGAAAGACAGGGATCTGTTCAAGAGAGTCCAATGGAGGCTACAAGGATGCTGAAGGGACAGGAACACATCCCTTATGAGGAAAGGCTGAGACACCTGGGGCTCTTTAGTCTGGAGAAGAGAAGACTGAGAGGGGATTTAATAAATGT
>JANHGN010023480.1:20581-81639 GCA_024605025.1 Megaceryle maxima
CTAAACCATTGGTGTGTTATCAACATTATCCTCATTCTAACCACAAACCACAGCACTGTGCCAGCTACTAGGAAGAATATTAACTTTATTCCAGCCAAAATCAGGACAGTTGACAAAACAGATGGTGTTCAGCCATATTATCTGACCAAAACTAGAATGAGAATGGAAAGAAGAATAAGGGAAAATTACATATGTAAAAATAAATCCAGCAAACCCATAAAAATGGACATTAAGAAAGACTGCAAGGGAGAACTTGTCAGCTAGTGAATGACCCCAGAGAAAACAAACAAACAAACAAAAATTTTTTTGTCACAGATGCTTCCATCATACGTGTGCCTGTTGTGGTCTCTCTGCTGTCCCACAATGAGAGCAGGTGCTCCATTCCTTCCCAGGGAAGAGTGGAGTGCCTGGGTCTCCATGTGCCATCTCCCTCCATAGGAGGCTGTAAGAGCTCATCCTGCCACTGAAGGTTTCCAGTGTTGACCACCACCTCTGAGCCTTCAGGCAGAAAAATTGTTCAAGCTGTCATGCAGCATTCCTTTCCAAATCAAGCCATTTATGTTTCTTTAAGGAAGAAAAGCCTTTGAAGCACCCAGTGTTTCCTATTCTGTCATGGCCAGTGCTTCCTCCAGAGGATCTTCAGACTGGAAACCCCCCCCTGAGAAGCTTTCTCACAGAAGGTTATAGGATTACCCTTCCCTGCCCTAGAAGGGAAAGTGGAAGAAAGAATTTGCCCAAGATTTGTCCAAATGTTTGTAGTCCCTTTGCCCAAATGTGAGGTTCTCTTCCACATTCACAAACATTCATGGAGTGCATTCTGTGAAATAATGAAGGGAGCAGCAATATCTGAATTCTCAATCTTTTTACCTCTCTTCTTTACATAACTAATGAGCATTTACATCACGCCAGACTGGTTTCCATCGGTTGGAGCCACACAAAAGAATTTCTGCTTCCAACAAAGGAAACAAAAGGACAATGTCCAGGCAGATTAGATTGGAGAAAGGCTTGCCTACAAAACTGATAAGGATTTTTCTCCAGAATAATAGCTTCCCATGTGGAAAAACTATTTTTAAATACATGACTCTTCCCAGAACAAAGAAAGTACTCAAATTTGTGAGCAAATTTTTTTCACAGAATAAAAGGTATTTCCTCAAGTGTAAAATACTCACAGGAAGGCAGGAAGGGACTTGTCCTGGAATACTAAACTGATACTGGCTGAACTACGCTTGAATAAGTATCCTGGATTACCTGTGTGTGTCAGTTCCCCAGTACAGATAGGCTCCAGGTATAGAAATAATGGCTTTGTTCTCTGAATGCTCTCAGTTGGCACCTGAAAGAGTTGATTTTATGCAAATACCTTCATATTTATTCCTTTCTTCTGCTTTATGTTTTTCTCAGCAACCTTTCAGACTGGCCATTGTTTAAACTGTCTAGAAATGTACATAAATTAAGCAATACTCAGCTAAAACTCCTGTGGTCTCCAGTGGCAATTTGGTTCATATAAACAATGGAAGATGGAGACTGTGGACTTTGCTTTTTCCTTTTACAAAATAATCTACAGAATACTGTGATATTAGGAGAATTCTTCTTTGGTCCAATCCCCATTTAAATATCATCAACTTCAAAGAACACCACTGCCTGCACCTTATATTTTCAAAATTATGTCACTAGAATGCTTATAAGATACAAATACAGATCATGTAGAGATATAAATAAGACAGTAAAGAGGAGAGGACCATAGCTGTCTCAGTGTGACAGCAGGTTATATGTTGTGAATATTTTGATGACCTCATGGTGGAGGGGCAGGGAAGAGCATAATGGAAGAATTCTCTTCTGTATGGTGCAGCTAAGACTGCCTTCACTAAGTCCAAAACAAAAGGAGTAGAACTAAAAGCAGATATGTGTTGCATATCATAGCACAATATAACTTTATCATATGTATCATATGCGTATACATAGTATATAAACATCTAATATAGTATTTTATAGGCCACAGTTAAGTTTATAGCATTATTTAAGTATTATAGTTATTTTTTCCCCTAGTTTTTCAGCCAAGAGTCTCAAGGGACTCTGCAGGTCTTTTCTGAATTCTCCTTGTACTCCAGGATGTTGAATACAGTTCTACAACTTACTAGACTGCCATGCAAGGAAGCATCACCACTTCAGAGATGAAGCATCTTTTCAAATTCCAGTGGTTAAGTCAAATCCTGTCTTTAGAAACTTCTACATTGTTTCTAGCTGTCAAAGGAGTGACAGAGGCACATTTAAGGAGATAAATTGGCCCTAAATATACATGGCTAAATTAATTCAGTCTTACCTGCAGTTAATTTTGTTGGTTTTGGTTGGCACACTGTGAATGGCTTGATCAGACATACCAGGGGTACAAGGCAAGTATGACACCTTGCTAATCTCTTTAAGGGGACTTACAGTCCATTTTAATCATCTCAGTCACAAAGCAAAAGCATTGAACCAGATGTGATCTATGGCTCATTCAGAATTCATGAGTTAATTTCTTTCCCATTGAGCTCTTGGAATTTTTAAAAAGTTCCTTTGAGCAAGCAGAGAAATTTTGATGTATACCAAAGAATCAGAGAAGGAAACATCAAAGAAATCTAGTCCTGCTAGTTGTCCTGCTCCTGGCTCACAGTAGGATGAGTTATAAGTCTTCTTTCTTTTTCTCTCTGATTCTTTTCTCCAGAGTCCAACCGAGAAGCTATTGGGGCTGCTCGAGGAGTTACACCCCTACTGTCTCTTGCAAATTCCTATGATCCTAGAGTCCAACAAAATGCAGTTGGTGCTATTCTTAACCTCACACAATCAGGTACTTTCTGAATAATGGTTTATCTAAATTTGCTGAAAGAATATTTCTCACACCAAATTATTTCCTTTGCATGTCATTCACGTTGAGACCATAGGCCGATGACTTAAGTTTTTCCTCTCTTTAGCTAATATAGACCCTGTTTGGCTTAATACCAAAATAGAAAGGCTTGATTTTCAACCCCAAGATGCTAATGTACAAGCACTTAAATCATCAGTCAAAGACACAGAAACAAAATAATAAATTGTTAAAGAAGTATCTTGGTCTAAAAAGTTAGCAGCACATTTGGTGATACTTTGAAGCAATCTGAGAAGCTTATCCAACAAGGTCAAGCTGTTGGAACATTTGACTTCTATGCCTAACTTGATGTTGGAAGATGCAAAATATAATCCTTATGGACAAAATGCTAAAGGCTCCGGGGACATCTGCCAACAGCTTTAAGAAAAGTATTTGGTCCACTGCAATAATATGTGCACTATCATACATTAACTCTGAAACAAAAAAACCCAACAGTTGATAGTGGAAGTTAGGTGACACTGTCATCCCACACAGCTAAGTGATGTAATCATGAGTAATGTCTCCTATTTCTATGGGGCTGAAGGAAACAGTTGTCAAAAACATCTACAGTTGGCTATTACAGTTTTGTTATTTTTCAGAATTTTTTAAAGGTTTGGGTTTGGGTTTTTTTGTTTGTTTGTTTGTTTTGGTTTTGGTTTTTTTTTAACACAGAAATCATGGTGAATATCATACCTGGGGTTTTTCAGCTTCTACAGCAATTCAGTTTCTCACAATGGTCTGCAGCATAAAACCAACAAAGGCTTAATGGATCAGCCAGCCTGTTAGTCATTTGCTAAAATGTCTGTCTACTGCTACATGGCACAAGATCTAAATTATATACTCTGCAGTCACACTGATTGGCATATATTTGGACATCACCACCACTTTCTGGATTCCCATGATTGTGCATATCCCTTTTGATTGGTGCCTGCAGATGAAAGGGAGGGAAGGGGAAAGACACACTAACAGCACTATTTTTTTTTTTTTAATGGCAGAGAAAATCCAACAGGTCCTATGCAAGGAAGGAGCCCTACCTGTTCTTGCCTTGCTGCTGGAATCTCCTGACTCAGAAGTGCAGGTATGGCTCAAACAAGTCCAATTTTTAAACAGTAACACTGTGGCTGTAAAGAGAGCACAACTGCTAACATGTAGAAATGAAAAGGTGGAGAGGAGGGAAGGTTTCTCTAGAGAAGTGTGGAAACACGTGAGAGCATCCTGGGGAAACTCAGTTCAGATAGATAATGCATACCCAAAACACTCACTTTGTTCAGCTCCACAGGAGAGACTTTGTGACGCAGAAGTGCATCTGCCAGCACACAAATAACACGTGCACACAACTGTTACCTTCTTGTGTCTTTCAGATGATCAGACAAGATGCAGATAGGCCTCTTCATCTGTTATTTTTTTCTTGTTTGTTTTTATGTTTGGTTTGTTTTGGTTTTTTTTTTTTTTGGTCATCCTAACTTTGATCTTCCACTCTAAGCAGTTTCACTAAGTTTTCTGAGAGGGTGTAATTTGCAAAGTTGAGTTTTTTGACTTCTTACTGGAAAATCTTATTTTTATACAGACACCTCTTTGTGATTCTGCACACTTAACAGAGAGCTGGTCTTGGTTCAAAAGTTTGCTGATGAAAAACTACGAGTCAGAGTTGTAAACCTTAAAATCCATTAGTTCATTCATTCAGTCCTCCAACTAGTATAGGATTGTTTCTTCCATCAGTTTTTTTATCTCTACTGAGATTTCTTTTAAACATCTGAAGTGATGGAGCCTCTGGAATTTGATTTCTTCAAACTCTGAGCATCATCAGCTTTCTCTGGGATTCATCTTAAAATTTTCTTCTCTGCTGTTCAACCTGTTTCTTCTCATTATACCTCCCTAGTAATGCATATTCTTATATATATAATCCTCCCTAGCATTAACATTTTAATCCTTTGAAAATGCTTTCTTGGCATGGTAGGGCAATGACTAGAACCAGCTTGAGTAAATAAATGTAAACATATAATACAGTAGATGCAGGTGACCTAACTTAGGTGCCAGGAGCAGTTTTGTTGCAGCAGCACAGTATATTCCAAAATACCCAGTGTCCTAATGGGTTTGCACATGTAGTGCCACAGCATCACTGCTGTTGTAGCTATAGCAGATTGCATCACTTAACCTGGAGGAAGCTCACTTAGGCTGTTACCACATCTACCCAATAAAACATTCTGAAGATGAAAAAGCACCTTGTTTTTATCAGCTCTAAATCTTATCATTTCTCCAATTTATTTTTATTCTCTTCAACATGTCATCATCGTGACCTCCTCTCTCTCCTTTTTTTCTTGGTTCTCTGCAGTATTACAGCTGCACTGCCCTAAGCAATGTGGCAGCCAATGTTCAGCACCATGAAGCCATGCTGGGACCCGGCAACAGATTCCTGCTGCGGACACTCATCTCTCTCCTATCCTCCTCTGTGGGCAAGGTAAAGCTGTAGCTTTCTCTTTGTGTAAAAGCCTAGCATCAGAGTAGAACTACACATTTGGCCTTCCAGTTTCAGTCTTGTACAGTTCTGCTCATCTACTGTATAGGTGCCTTTCCTATGAGAAAAGGCAGATATATTAGAAGATATGTAGGTTCTGTGAGGTCAATGTATGGAGAAAGGGAAGGATTGAAGTTGTTACACAGCCCTGACACTTCCTTTAGACTAGGATGACCTGTATTCTTTGAACTTGAAAGTACACGTGTGAAGTGCTCTGTCCAGGCTCTCAAGTATCTTTAATTACTGTGTCTGTGACAGAAGGTATCTGGAGCATCTATTATGCTACTTTTTTCTTTATGGTATCTGTATCTTTGACTATATGGCTTCAAAGAATGGCATCTTGAAAATTTTGCTTTGTTGGAAACTGTGCCAAAGAAACTTCAGTAAGCCACAGTTCAGGATTTAAAGGGTAGAACCTTAAATTCTGTGTAGGAAGGAGGTGAAAAAAATGCAAACCAAATGAGACAAATTCACTCCTTTCATTTTCCTATAACTTATTTGACATCTTAATATAAAGCGACATCTGAGCCCCATTGGCTCTTCCTCATCAACAGGATGACTAATATTAGTGGTGGTTGAAAAAAATTCATCAAAAATTTGAAAAACAAAAGTCATGTCCCAAAACTTATTCTCTGAAGATAATGTAATAGCTAGCTAGTGCTGTTTATTTTGCATACAACAGGCAAGAACATGCATTGCTGAAGGATCTTTTTTTTTTTCTTTCCCCTCTCTTATTCTTTTTTTTTTTCCCTCTTTGGCACAAGCAGGTTTCAAGCCAGGCATGTGTTTGCCTAAGAAATTTGGCTACCAGTGGTAAGCAATATCTTGGCAATAAACAAATGACACTTTTTGTTTTCTTTCTCTCTGCCTTTCAGAGTGAACACAGTGGGCTGGGAACCTTTCATATATAAAGCAAAGAGACACCCTCTTTTCTACATTTTAGTTGGACATTTAGGGAAGAGGGAAGTGCAGTGCATACACTAACTAAATCTGCCTCAAAGCTCCCAGGTAGCAAAGGGAAATATGTGGACAAAGTGAGAGACATCAGAGGTCTTCTTAGGCACAGAGCCTTTGCAACTTATTAGTTTTGTCTCTCTTCCATGTTTCCTAAGCATTAAACCTGCTTAGGAAAGAATGTCTTCTGAAATTGCTGCCTGTTTAGAGACCTGCCTTCTCCCAGGACATGAATTTGTCTATCATTAAACATTATTTTCTCCCAAGCATTTGTCATATTCTTAAAAAAATCCTATCCTATTAAAAGCACAGGATCTGTTTCTACAGCATACTCAGGAAAGGGAAAGCAGAGGACTCAGCGCTAGAGTTCTAGAGGGTAGAGTTGTGCATTTAGAAAATGTAGACGTGCTTAATTTTCAAACAATCACAGTTATAGAGGAGCTGGGAGTGAAGGAACTGCTGCACTGCACCTTGGCGTGGTTGAAAACCCCTGGTCTGCTTGGCCTTCAAGGACAGCCACTCCATCTGCTGGCTGCTCTGACGTTGCCTTTTAGTGCCCAAAAGCACTCACTGAGGTTGCAGGGAGAAGTGGGGTATAAGGATTCAGTCGGGATGGCTGATCTCTTCTCTGGCTAACCGTAACTCTGTGACATAGGTGGTGCCTGGGGAGCTCTTTCTGTCTGTGCAGCACAGGCTGCCACTTTCTTACTGGGCCATATGCCAGTGAAGGACTCAGAAAATTCCTCTCATTCAAACAGATTCATGTTGAAGTTCAGACACAAACTGAAAGGTGCCCAAACCTACATTCTGCTTTCAAGCCTGTATTAATCCTTTGGCAAAAGGAGATGGGTCAAATGAGGGTTTATTTTTATAACCAAACATCCAGCATTGTTCCCATCCCACAGAGATGGGGATGTCCCCTCTAATTTCACCACTGAGGCACAGTCAAATGTTTGAGTCAGGGCCTGAATACCTTCTAGCAGTGCTCTGAAGCTCCCTGACTTCTGTTATTTTCCCAAACCAGCGGACATCCAGGCTGAGATGGTTGCTGAGGATGTCCTGCCCAAGCTGCGTTCTCTCCTGGCATCTGGCAGTGAGGACGTGCGTCGTGCCTCCATCGCTCTGCTCTGGATACTGTCCCAGCACCCTCAAAACCAGGTAGGGGAGATCATTTTCCAAGACCAAAGGGAAAAGAGTAGCTCTGGCCACTCTCTGGGGTAACGCTCTCTTATGGTAAAACTGCAGCCGAAATGCATTTTGAGAAAGGACCACTAGGCTCTGTGAGACTTCTCAACCTTCTTTCTCCCACCCAGAATGATCAGGATTTGTTTACTGAATCTGTGCTGTCACTAACTACCCAAGGAGCCTATCTGTTGTGGTGAGTGGGATCCAAAAGATTCCATAGTTAATGATTGCCTATAAGGGGACTAAGGGCAGGGTAGAGGGGGAGATGGGTGTCAGGTTCCTTGGATGTGTGGACATTACCCTCCATTCCCTGCAACTCCCTATGGTCCCCTCAGTGCCCAGACCGTAGGTCCCCAGATGAACATACAAGGGGCAAGACACACACATAGCCCCATGAGAGATTGCAACCATGGGGGCAGCTGAGGAAGTTATTCCTCAGCTACAGAGCTTCCCCACACAGTGGAAAGCAGAGAAACTAAATAAAAGCATGCATTTAAAGTGCATCAGTGCAAAGTAAAGTGCATAAATACACTACTTCCCTATATAGACAGTTTTCAAAAGTACATTTGCATAAATATAAAATCTTTTGAATTAGGTTGAAGACAGCAAGGGGGAGGCTAATGCAATTTGAAATCCTATCTGTCTTTAGCTAATTCACTAGAACTTTCCTGTATCTCCTTATGTCCTTAGTTATTGAACAGTTCTTTTGCACACGTTCAGGGTAAACACCACCATTAACAGTGCAAATACACGAAGAAGTCTGATTAGAAATAAACTACAGCAAACAAATAATACAGACTGCTGTACTTTCATCCTCCAGATAAAACAGCAAAATCAGTAGGTAGCAACTTATTAGCAATGAATTATTATTGTTATATTATTATTATAAAATATGCTTTTCCATTACAGTAATTATAGACATCCTTAGGAACATCAATATGAAAGGTTTTTGATAGGTGTCTTAAGCTAACAATAATCTTTTAAGAGAGTCAGAGTTTTGGGTAGATAAAGCAAAAAAAAAAATGTGAGAACCTTTCCTGCCACATTGCTTTAAGCAGTAGTGACAGATTGTCTGAGTAACCACAGCTGTCCTTAGGTGCTTCTCAGGGCTGAAATACCCTCATTCTCATTTGAAATTTCCTCTGGGTGTTGGAAGCCTGGTGCCCTACACGTCAGATGCACATACACAGCACAGTATGAACCAAGTTACACCTCCTCTGACTATGGAGCATGATAGAAAAATGGGTAAGCTCAACTCCTGGGAAGCAGCAGCTAGAGCACAGAACTTTTCAAAGGCACTGTGGCTTCCTAGATTTTGTGCTGTCTGCATTAGCCTCAAACATCCTCATTGCTTATCAAACTGCCTCATGCAATCAAAACACGATTTGCTCTCAACAGGCTTACAACTGAAATACATTACATTAGTTGGAGGCTATTTGCACTGTAAAAATGTTACTCGGGATGAGGCATTATGCTGGAACACTGTCCTTGCTCACAGTTGTTTTTCTTGCCCCCCAAACACCATCTGTACTTTTTGTTCTCCCAGTGAAGAGTACCCACAACTCCTTTCCTCTCCCATCCCAAATGGTCTTTACCAGTGCTTCAAAACCCCAGCAACAAAGGGCATGGCACAACAGCAGTGGCAACAAAGGCACTGTGAGTTCAGCCTTGTTACACCAGCAGTGAAACAGCCTGTCCTTCATGGGGGAACAGGGTCAGCAGCAGGAGGCTGGAAAGCAAAGCATCCCCCTTGAGGGTTTATTCTCCAGTGAGAAGTATCTACATCTCAAAATTTGGTTTAGTGAGCAAACATGGCTGCTCCTGACTACTGACTGTGGCTGCTTTGTGCGAGCGAGCCCTGGGCACTCTGAGAAGAGGCTGACCTCTCCTTATTCATATCCTGCCTCCCCACCTCCATGCCTTTTCTGGCCTGTTTTTCAGATCTTTTCAAGGTTTCTTTCTCTAGCTCAGGATGAATTCTCCATGAGTGAAAGAGGGACTTCTCCATGGGAACAGCTGTTGGAAAACAAACCATGGAACAAAGCTAACCTTTACAAGCAAGTCAAGTGATGCTTGAATTATTACAAATACTACCCAGGATATAATAGGACAGAATTCATCTGCCCTTTCGTTACCATGAAGCAAACCCCCTGGAATGCTTCACAGGAGCTCCTCTCCCTGCTTAGCCACCCCCTTTTTTTTTTTTTTTGTGATCCCCTGGCCAGGATGATGACAGCAATTCCCAGCAAGCACTGGAAAACTTCCCTCTTAGAGGGGGAATTTTATTCACTTCTCCTCAAGGACAGCTGAAGCCTGAAACATGAAAGAAAATCAGGCTTTGGGAGAAAACAGCCTTTTAAAACCAAGAATCTGAAAGTCAGGGTGGCAGGGATCTTTCTACTCCACCCAATCCATTTTTACTTAAGAGTTTCCTTGTGATCCTCTCATGCTGTGCAGGATTGAGCCAGCAAACAAAATCTGGATCCCAGCCATATGCCAGGCAAAAAAAGAGATTCAGCAAAATTTAGAGCACTGTCATGTGCTAATGTAGGTCCTAAACAGACAGAAGAACTTGGCAGGGAAGTACATTATATATAAAGTTCATTTATAGTATAGAAAATATTCCTTCTCTCAAGCTGCAGCAAATTAGATAAGGGTACCGTAGTTGATGATGGGAATACATAGAAAAGAGGACACTGGGTCCAAAAGCACAGAAAACAGTAATCGATGGTAATTTAATTGGCTTATCTAAAATTATATTATTTCTGCCTTTGAAGAGAAGGAAAAATAAAACTAGAGAAAATTTACAGTCATATCTGCATACAGGATTCTTTAAGCATTCTGAGTTTAGGCATAGCACTGCCCCTTCCATCTATTTCCATGTTTTATTTTAGGATCAGTGGTTGTGACAGTGCTTAAAATGAACATAAGTGAGGATGTCAGCTGATATTAAAAGAAAATAAGATACACTTTTGCAATTTAACCTAAGTAAAAGAAAGATGCAAGTGAAACTAATTTTTAAAGACATCTGCCTTTCAATGCTGCTTCAGTGATCCTGACAGTTCACAGGTTTCAACAGTTTTTCTCAACCATATATAGAACTGATGGTTTGTTTTTATATCAAACACTTGCTAATGTGTTTCACTTTCTAATAGCACAAATAATATAGTTCAGTGTTAACAAATGTAAGAACTTAATGAAGAACTCAAATTCCTAAGGGAAAGAGGCCAAAAGAAAAAACACTCCCAAGAGGAAATCTTTTGCTTTTAACTGTAGAGCAAACCCAAAGTCTGTTGAGATGAGGTTTCTCTTAAAAAGAGCAGTGCTCTGTCAATCCATAGTTACTGAGGAAGCTACCTGGGCAGTAATCCAAACTCATAAGATCTAATTCAATTAATATTTGTGGTAATTGGAGGAAGATTATATTCAGCAAGAGAGGGACTCAGTAAAGTCCATCTAAAATAGTCATCACCCAGCAGAGAAACGTACATATAAACTCAGAATATGCTGTTTAGAGCATGTTACTAAAGTGGCGCCTGATCACAGAAAGGTCTAAACATGCAGTCCATTATTGTAGGCAAGGTAAATTGCTGAGGTACTCAAGGACACACTGCTGCTGCTACTTCATTGTGAACCTTTGCCTTTCCCACCTACCCTGACCACTTCTCCTTCCAGTCAGGATTACACATCCTTCCCCTGACTACCAGGAACCTCTAGGAAGCATTTGATGCAAACAAAAGTAAACTACTGGACTTTAAAGATTCCAGCTTTCTATAGCAAGTGCTCTGTAAATCAGTGCCAGTCAGTAGATCATATTTTGAAAGAAAAAAGCACTGGACCCAGCTGCTACACCATTGGTTTAAATGAGCTAAGCAATGTTCCTCTTTCAGAGCTAAGATCTATTGTTTGCTGCAAAATTCTATTGTGTTGTCCATACTGGATGTCATTGAGATACTGGTTGCTCTTCTCAGGACACTCTGGCATGTGCTGAGCTACTACAGAGCTTGGGGACACTACTGACAGTGCATAAAACAGACCCTGTGATTGTTGGCCATACTGCTTGTATCATCAAAAACCTGAGCCTTTCCAAAAACAGACAGGTAGGTACCCACTATTATCCTTCACTGAACTATACCCTGGGAGGTTGCTGTTACCTCTATATCAAATCAGCACTACCCACAGAAAGATTTTATTCTTTTTTTCATGAAACATGCGTCAAGGATACTCTACACAAAATGACATGTCTGAATAAAAGGACCTGATGTGCCATAACGAAAGGGGGGTTTATTCATAGTTTTCCAATACAATACACAAATGCTAATGAAAGTAAGAAATGGGTGGTTACCTAATTTGAATGACTGCATCACAAGTATAAAATGTACTTCTAGCAAAGGTATTTCATACGAATTAAAGGAACCATCCAGGAAAATCTGAGGTTTGTTATAAACTGAATCCTTATTTCCTAACGCTCACTTTTCATCTGCCCTTAGTTATGCAGTTACACTGATCTCATTTCGCTCTCTGTTAAATATAACTCCAGTTATTGATGTACATTTTGCCTCTTTGGCAAGATACTACTTGTGCTAAGGTGCTATAAAGATCTGTAATGCTGACTTTGCTTTTAATGAAATCCATACCCACAGATGAACTTCCTTTCTCCTTGCCTTTTAAACGTACCTTGATCAAGCAGTGCCACAAGTAAGTCAATATTGGGGAAAAAAAAAAACCTATACAAATCCTTGTCTCAGCTTTGCCCCGCTTTCTGGTACACATTCTTTGCCACTCAGTTCCACTTTTTTTTTTTTTCTTTGTTCATGATCCAGTTACCACCAGTTCCAGAAAAGGCCCACAGTAAGAGTAAATATGAACCATCCTTTCAGAGTTAGCTTTAAAAGCATTTCCCTGTTTGTCACTTATATGCTGTGACTTTATTCTGTTACCAGTAGGGAGCTGGTTCACCTTTGCAAAGCTTTATAACTTACTGAGCATTTAGCTCTCACTGCAAGTGAATCCCCAGATGTGAGTACCAGGGTACTCACCAGGAGTACCAGGTTTCCAGGGTCAATTCTAAGGAACCATCTCTAAAACACTAAGAGTCCTTGGCACAAGAGGAAAAAAAGTTTTGTTTTTATGCCAGCAGGTCATGAACAGAGTGTGGTAGCTTGAAAGGCAGCAGTCTTGAATCCAGCTTCATTCAGGACTCATTCCTTGATCTCCTGTGCTTTTAATCCAGGTCACCACAGGCTAAGTCTCCTATTTGTTTTCAACTCAGTCTCTAAAATGTAAATCCTAGTACGGAGATGTGCTGTCCAACACCACTTTTGGCATAGGAGATTCAAACTAAAATATAAGGGATACACAGAAATGTTTAATTCATAACCTTTCTCTCTAGAAACAGAACTCACCTTTGCTAATGAGAAATGATATATTCATCATTTTTTTCTCATATTTCTGCATGTCAGCATTTCAACACCAGAAAGTAATTTTTTGTTTGTTTAGTTTTTATTTGCCCTGGTGGCAAATAAGAGAAACTGAAAAACTTCCACATTTCCCAGTGCTTTTCCCTGGAGAACTCATTCCCCTTTGCAGCAAGATTTGAGCAAATGGCAGCTTTATACTAACATATAGCCTGGTAGGCAACAATAGCTCAGGGAGTTCTTTGAGCTCAGAGTGATCTGTGATCCTGAGAACATTCCACTGACAGGACAAGCCCTGGGAAATGCCTAAAATCAGATGAACAATCCAAGGTGTTTGTCACCTAGTTGTGACAGATCTGGGAGGATACATTTCCATTATTGATGTTTTAAGCGTCAGAACTGTTAAGAGTTACATGGTACTTCAGAAGTCTTTGGACGCTACTTAAAGTATAATGGAAGTGCTAAACATGGATCTCTTTCTTGTTGCAGAGAATCATTGACAGCCCATGTGCTGAAGGTCTCCTCCAGACCATGCTTTCTACCAATACTCAAGAAGACTCTCTCCATTATGTGACCTCTTGCCTTGCTGAGCTAGCAAAGCAAGGTAGGGAAGCAACCCCACCATAAATGGCTTAATTTGAGGAAGTATACTTATCCTTCATTAATCCCAATAGGAGATGAAGCACAGGGGGATGAATATTCAGCCAAGGCCCTTCCCTTCAACTTTACTGGGAGTTTTGCCACAAGGTACAAGAAGAGCAAGATCCAACTCACTGTCAGGACACATAGGCTCCATTGTTTGCACTTTTTCCTGTTACACTACTGGGTTTTTTTACTTACAGTTCTTTGTGATGAACCTTACTGCTGTACGTGGCCTGTCTACTTTCATTTGTAACATCCTCCAGTTTCTCCAGCTGAATTCATTTGACAATTGCAGAAACTAATATAAGAAGAAAAAAAGACTAAAGTACAAAGTGTCTCTTTCACTTTAAATTTTTGCACACAGGTTTTATAAGAGATCCTAAATTAGCTGGGATCCTACCTGTAGAAGGTACAGCATTGTACCTTGTACCTTGCAGCCTCCCCATGGCTGAGAGGATCAGTGTAAATTTTCCCAGCCTGTCCCAGCATTAGATATTGTCTGTCAAACATTTAATCTCTTGTATTTGGTACAACTGGCAACATGTCACATTTAATTTTGCAAGAGGTGCCCAGCAGCTGCTGGACAGACTGAGCCCACCAGGCAAGAGTGGATCTTATACATGAAGTGATTTGGTTTTTTAGAAAAACAAACCAACAAAACAAAAATCCACCAGCCTGTCTATAAATCAAATCCACGGCCCTGTTTTACTGAGAGCATAACCTCTGGACATGACCCTTTTTTTACAACCTAAGCATACATAGGGCACAAGTTCAGCACTTAATTTCCTTCTCCAGCTGCATGAAGGGTTTCCTATTTAGGCAGCATGGTTTCTGGCAGACCTCTCACCTTCATTTCCTCGACACTGGAGTTTCTGCTTACAGACTACTCTCTTGTCTTTCTGTCTTGCAGAAGGAGCCACGTTACGCATGGTCCAATGGATGGATGAACCCTTGACAAAGTGCTTGGTGAGACTGGCTGGCCAACTGGAACATACCGAGCCATCCTTTCAGGCCGCCTCCATCATCCAGCACATGATAGGTCATGGTAACTGTCACACAGCATTAACTGTGCTTTCATAGAGATTTAGAGCTGTCTGGAGTGAAATGAGCCTTTTCCCAAAGGAGTTAACTCTCAGGCACTGAGCAACCTCTAACATTCCTATAGCATCCTCCATCCAGTTGCTGCAGGTATATTAGCATAAAAGCACCTACAGTCACCCTTGAAATACACATAAAACAGTGCTTGAGGGATGGAAATGGGCTATAGATATAAGATCTGGTTTAGGTGTTTGTTGCCTTCTTTAAGTGCTACTGTTCTACAGAGCTAGTCTGTAGCCAGTTTTGAGATCCTTAAAAACAACTTCAGTAGGAAGGTGGGAAAGCATAAAATATTCCTTACCAAGGGAAAGACGGGGGAACTTGTTTTAGACAAGAGTCATTACAGCATCTTTCTGTTCAACCCTCTTTCTGAGTACATACAACGTGATGACATTCCCCACATACAGGAGCAGAGGTTGGTAGCCACAATTACAATACAAAGGTCGTGTTCCAAAACTTTACATCAACTCTGCTCCCTGACCAGCAAGAGGAAAGCATCTTACTAAACCAAATGCTGCTGTTGTAATTCTAGACTACAGTAGCAGAAGCAGTGAAATGGCTTTTAAGTACCTAGCCCTTTTTTATTATTATTTTTAAAGTTTCAGTGAGCAAGAATGAAAAGTATTATTTTTACCTGCAGAAAACAAACAGCTTTATGCTTCATATACTTGTCCCATGCAGCTGAGAGCCTTTAAGACTTGCAAGGAAAAGGTGTTTCAGATGATTCTTGCCCCACTCTCTAGAAAAGCATGGTTACATTTTAGTCCTTAGATGCAAGACAAACTGAAGTCCGTAGTGAGTCTCTAATAAAGGAAAACACAAACCTGTTTCAGTTCTGCCATCATGGATTTGTAACAGAGCAGACTCTCAAGTAGTGAACTGAGTCCAGCAGCATAATCACCTCACGGGTGGGTTAGCACAACAGGCTGGTCACCCTGTAAATCAGTGTGCACCTTGCATAAGGACCAGCCTCCTAACACAGCAGCCCACTCAGTGTTTTATTTACCTGAAGTATCAGCAATACCATTAGAGGCTGTAGTACATAAAGTCCTTTGCCATTCTTTGCAGTAATGTTGGTTGTAGCTGAAGGTCAACAAGTTATTAACGATCTGAAATGTTGTTACAAAAATCTGTTTTCAAAGTGTTTTGAAGGCTCCTATTGATCTTGAGTGGTTCTTCCATTTATGCAGAAAAAATGATGCTTTTGTTGAAGTGTCACATTGGAGAGATTCAGGCCTACCTCAAGAATTTTCTTACCCACCAAGAGATCCGCTTCCAGCAGCTGGGCATCTCTACGTTCTGCAGGCTTCGAGAAGGTACGGCCCTCCTGCTGGACCGAGCCCCTGGGGTGCTGCCAGACACTGCCTGCTCCCATCAGCAGCAAGCGGGCACTGCTTTGTAACAGAAATGGCAGTGCCAGGCACCTTCCTCTGGGGATGAGCGTTACTCACTTAAGCAGACAGAATAATCTCTAGAGTAGCTGTTACCTTACCTGTTTTTAAGTCACTAAGAGTGTCTTATGATAAAGACAAGGAGGGGTTTTGTTTGTTTGCTTTAAAACTAGAGGCTTTCTGATCAGCAGCGAAACAGGACTTCAGGTACAGATGGTTTTATCCAATCTAAGAATATTTGGCACTAGAGACAGCCTAAAAGCTTTTCACATATGAATTTACTTTATTTTGACCAAGCAAACAAGCAAATCACATAATTAACTGGTATTAAAGCAGGGAAGTCACATGTTTTTCGTACTTTAAATTCCATTCATGGTGGGTTTCTTGTTTGTTTGTTTTGTTTTGTTTTTTGAAGGGTTTGAGTAGAAGCTGAATGCAGATGAGAGCTAGAATATGGTAAAAACCATACATATAGTGTGTATCTTCACTTATGTAAAGCCAGAGACAAGACTCTGCTACGTCGTGATATACACGTTGCATAAGACTGAATTTGGCAACTGAGATTTAGACAACTGGATCAGGAGAATTTAGCAGCAAATTTAGCATTCTAAATTAGAATTAAGAATGCTCATAGGGATGAAAACTGAATTAATATTTGCTTTGTGTGATAAAAGAATATTATTCTAATTTCTCTATAATTTACACTGTAATAAGAACCATCACCTATGTCTAACCTGAAATACAAGCTTTCTAAGTATCTGTATTAAAATACAGAGGAAAACAGCAGGTTGCCTAATACTCATTTTTTTTCCCTCTTCAGATCCAGAATTTTCATTAGCATTCAGAAAAAGCCAAATGGCCAAACTCCTTGAGCAAGTCCGCCAACAAACAGAAGAAACTCAAGAGTTACTTAGGGCAGCTATTTGCCACGAAGACAATTGTTAGTATTTAAGCCCCATGGCTTATGAAAACTTACCAGATCCAGGAGCCTGAACTTCGAAAGAAAAGAATTGTTTTCATTCATTCCCGTAGTTAAAGTTTTCCTGCTACTTACAGTTTCATCACACAAAAGAGGTGTTCCAATAACAAGAACTGGAGCAGGTCAAAAGACAATCCCTTGAATACTTGGCTGGCTGCTTAAGTGTGCTTGAGGTCTATGGCTGTATTCCTTCCAACTGCATGGAAAACACCTGTTATGCTTGGGTAGTCTTCCATGGTTTGTTTTTGGTTTCCTCACCACCCCCTCCAAAAAAACAGCGCTGTATTCGTGAGGTTTTATTCACATAACAGGCTGATTCTACTGGAGGCTTCTCTCAAGTGTACAGGTTCCTCCACATTCATCTTTATTTCTTTTCCAGGTTCCTTATTTCAGAGCACACTCTATGAACTTTACAAAATAACTGAATTAACACATAGTATAAAGATAGTAGACTACTAACAGGTTACTAAAGGAAGTAACTCATTTTTGAGACAACTCAAAAATTGAAAGAAATTTCTAAGAAAAAAGAATAGGGCAAGCCTCAAGGCTGATCTTTGCCTACACCGTAGGCACTACTCTCCAACAGAAGAGCAAAGGCAGGAAATGTTGCATGTACATATTCTGAATATAGCAGCTACCATGAAAGATTTGTGTGATGTGGTTGAATATAGAAAGCTGTGTTCCACAAATGGTAAATGATTTCCAAAGGTATGTGCAAGAGGGAAAAAAAAAAAGTGAACAAATCTGACAAAATTAGGAATTAATCTTATGTTTTGATATTGATGTTTCATTTTAAAAGGAGTGAAAGAACAACAACAACAAAAATGTAGTAGTACGTTTAAATTCAACTAATTTTATTACATGGGTACAGGATACTGAACTCTCTCCTTCAGAGGAAGAGTCTGTCTCACAAACCTTTTAGCCAATCAAGACAGTATTTTTCAGGAAATAAATGGTAGCATAGAGCCTTGAAATTATTGGGCACTAGTTTGGTTTTTTTATTAATGTAGGTTTTAATTTGTAAGAGAATGGTAATCTAATAGCAATAATAGTCATCATCATCATCTATTGGTAATCCAGTTCCACCTTTGATCAATTTTTTTAGTCACAAAAATCTCTCTGGAGCTTCACGCTGACCTGGAACTACCCTTCTGGCAAACATCTGCACCCACGTAGCACAGTTTCTTATGAAAACAAGACTTTCCTGTCTTTTGAGGTCCTTCTGACCATGGTGTAACTCCTACATGCATGTAGACTTTGAGAGCTGCTACTAGCTACAAACATGGAATAAAGATGAGATTTAAAAATAATGATAACAATAATAATGATAATAAAATTGTTATAACTGAGAGGTCAACATTGCATTTTCCAAATAGAAAAATCCATGCAATATTAAGTAATGGCGTTAGAATCTGGTTTTCTTAGGTGTTTAATTTCAAACAGTACTTCGAGGTCCTAGCAAGAAGGAAAATAACAACGCATTCTTCATCAGGAATGAAGAGATAAGAGACACAGGAAACAAGCAAATCTAATGGTGAACACCCCAGTAATTACAATGTACTGAGCAATGTACTTGGTGAACATCACCTGCCTAAGCATTGCCCACAGTCTAGCAGCTGTGAAAGGTTACTACTCCCTACCTTCACCTTCAGGAGAGCTGTCTTGCTGTCTGCACTTCCACCGTTTGCTAGTTAAGTGTTGCTTCTGGTAGTACAAACAACAAAACCAGTTGCAGTAGCAGGCAAAGGAGCTGGCTTTCATTTAGTGTCGTATTTTATTATCAAGAACAAAATTAATCAGAAGAGAAGCTATCTTTCCCTTCAGTTAAAGAAAGGGGCTTAAACCAAGACTTAAAATTTCAATTCCTTTTCAGTTTGTTGTTGTTTTGTTTGTTTGTTTTTGTTTAGGGGTTTATTGTTTGGTTTTTGTTTGTTTTGGGGTTTTATTTTATAATTCACCTAATTCTATTCCCTAGCTTTTAGTTTGTATGTGGGGTCCTTGAAAAGGAGGAGATTTTTCTCTCTCCTTTGAAGCAAACCTGGAATGAACACAATTATAAATTGTTTTTACTGCAGTCCTGTTAAGAAAAAAAAAAAAAAAGCCACTACAAGTGAAATGAAGTGGGCTTTTCACTCCTGTGCTGCCAACTCTGAAGCAAGCATTCTGAAGTCTCACAAAACCCCATCAACAGAATTTAAAGCTGAGCCTAAATGAATCCTCACACTTAAAATTGAAGCTATATCTTACCAGCTATTTCTTTGCTGTCTTTCTAGCTGTAAGTGGCCCTGCCCTGTACTGATTTTCTAATAAAGAGATTAGAGGAAACTTGAAGAAAAGTTTTAAGCAGACCAGGAGCAGCAAGAAGAGTTTTTTTATCACAGATTGACTCCTGTTTCAACTATGCAAGAAAATGAAAATGTAAATAGAAGTAAATATTTCAAACAAGTTTTATTTGGTACTTACATGCTCTATATAGGTTTAGAGAAAAACTACATATTTTGGACACTTCAAAATATTGTGGCTATGTACATGGAAAACTAAAGAAAGCAAGAAAGGAACCCAATTCATTTTACTGTGTCACAAGCTACTACTGGAAGCATTCTGAATGAATGGCTGGTTTTCCCCTTCCATATATATTCTGGCAGATGAAGTCTCTTCTTTCATCACATTTCCATTGATTTTATCCCATCTCCTGTACAAGATGAACACTTGGCAGCAGCAGAAAGTAATTTCTTCAAAAATTGTTCAGCTTTTGTGTCAGGATTTCTTCTGCTAGCACAAACTTTGTGCACAGCTTCCTAGAGGCCTCGCTCAGCACTCACTAAAGGCAAGGGCTGGAATCTTAATGGTACATTCTCTGGCAGCAGGAACTGAAACCCCATAAATCTCCATTTCCACTAGCCAAGAATCTACTCACTTCAGTAGTTGCCCTGGTTGGTGCTTCAAACTCAAAAACCTAGAGTGAGCTCTACTCGTAACAGCATTGTTTATCAAAGCACAAAAAGGTGCAAGATTTTACAGTTCTGCCCAACAGCAACCGAAAGTGAGGGATGGAACAATGACAGTAGAAATCAGCATCAAACTAAAGAGAAAGCTCCTCTTATCACTCAAACTGCACTGCTTCATAAAAATCACACACTACATAAAAAGCACAAAGAGCAACCATTTTCCATTTGCTCTGAAACGAGCAAAGCCAAAAAAAAAAAAATAAATCCTCAAACCTGCTTCATCACCCAAAAATCAAATGTTTCAGGTTTCACACAGTCTTCAGTAGTCTGATAAGGCAAATTCTTCCATCACTGGGAACAGCAGCAATTTACAGGACTCGGAACAAGGTACTTCCTTGTGTGTGCGCACGCATGTAAGCGTACACATCATCTATAGAACTGTGAACATGGATATAACTAAAAAAATCAAGTTTCCAGTATCGTTTAACACAGTTTTCTAATTTATTCAATTAAATTATTTATTTCTGTACTGAACAAAATTCATAAATACATCATCTAGGAGAACAATAGGTTTTCCTCTTGTCCATGAAAAAATAACGCTTTCGAATTCTCACATTTTAAAACCTGCCTTGTTTTGTGTTTTTAGAGAAAATGCAAGATCATAGTGATGTCTCAATTTACAGAATGTCCCTGGAGGAATTACATTTTCAAGAACCTGATACAGAAGCCTATACTCTGCCCCCATAATTAGAGTTCTCTGCAATAGTGTTTAAACCAACAGGTTTAAATAAAACACCCCATTAACTCTACTTGTAGAGCAATGAGGTATTTAGTTTTCAAGTATTAGAACCACAAAGTATAAAATATTATTTGCCAATTTTACAATTATGCCTTTTAAACCAACACCCACCTTTTTAAAAAAAGAAACAGTCCCGCCACCCAAATCAGCTCATTGCTTTCGGATTCCAGTGTCCTGTGTCTTAAGGAATGCAGAAATATCCATTTACTAACAGAAAAAGCTTGTTGGAGAAAGCTGTATTAAGTAATGCACGTGAAGCATGATTTTCCTAGTGATGAAAGCTATTAGAAAGGTGATCCAAGTCTATTCCCATCTTTTCTTCTGCTGGTTTTACTAAAGTCCTTCCAAAAAAGGTATTCAAGAAATCTTTAAAAAACTGGAGAGAAAAAATAAAACTCCTTCATAGCCTGGAAGAAACTCCACTGACTGCAGAGATGCTCATATCACCTTTGGTTCTTCAGAGGAAACAATCAGATCACTTCTACAACAGAAAGTATCAAAAATGACAGGTCAGCAAAGAGAGGCAATGCTTACTGCAAAATGCTACGCATTTACTCTATTATTTTATCGTAAGATGGTTTTCCTTACATTTCTAGCCACAGAGAAAGAAAATGATAATCCAGTTTAATTTAGTAAATGAGTATTTGTTTTCCTAACATCCTTTAAAAGTTGCAATATAATTCAGAAGAATCTATAGGGCTGCAAACCATCCTTCAGTATTAACGTCAGCAAGAACTCGAGGGAAGTACATGCAGAACTTTTCACAGAAGGGAGGTACCAGCTGCCCTTCTGCACCTGCGTATGAAATGCTACGCTTGCGGAACCGATGCTGCTGGTAAGCTGGGGACAGCTGTTGTCACTTGCCATTTCTGTTTGGAAGCACAGGGCAGACATTTTCAAGCAACTTGAAATGGCACAAAGCGCGGTGTAAGCGAGAAGCCTCCCGCAAAGAGAAGATAAGGCCTCACCATAATTTGCACAGCATCTGCACGCGTGGCTTTAGAAAGAGGAGATATGCTCATTTCTCCAATTAATACGCAGTTTAAAAATGCTTAAATCAGTTTCTATCAATTAAGAGCTCTGGGTCCTCTGTCAGTTACAGCAAATTACAAGTGTTTATGAAGCAAGGCAAGCCTACCTGCTGTTTGATGTGTTTGAACGCTATCTACCTGAGGCAAAAGAGTCCCATTATCTTCAAAGGCTAGAATTGGATTCAAAGGGATTTCAGAAGTATTGCTTCCGTCATTGTTCATGGCATCCAGCCGGGATGGTTTAGAACCAATGGGCAGGTTTATGATCTCTTCAAAGTTATCATTCTGCATAGACATTCCATTTTCATTTGCATTTTTCTCTGGATTGAGATTGCTGAAAGAGAAACAGGCATTTCCTCATGCTTTGTCTAGAAAAGAAATTGAGTCCTACTCAAAGCAGTATTACAAACGGAAGAAAAGGCTGCATTAGTCCCAAGAATTCTTTTATCCAGTAAAAACAAAACTGTGCTTCTACTACAGTAGAACCCCCCCCTATATGGACACTGCAGCTCTGAGAAGTGACTGCAGTGGGAAGCCCTAAGACAGCCCCTGCAGCACCACCACTGCTACCTTGAGCCACCCATCTAAGGCAACTTACAGCCTCGAGCATCTTTTTCAGCACCCATAACCTTTGCCATACCCTTCCTCTTATTGCAAATTCATGGAATCGCCCTTCAGTAAGATCACTGTGATTTTTGTTATTTCTTAGATCACGTCCTGCCTCCAGCTTTGGAGCAGCCTCTTCTACCTGCTGATTATCCCTTACCAATGCACCTCTCCTTTCAGTCCCTCCTTCACTACAAGTTGTTAGGACTTATTTCCAAGGCACTACCCAACTTTGCACTCATCCTGTTGATCAAGCCCAAGGAAAAAGAAACACCTCCTAGCATACCTCATGTCAAGCTGCACTTTCTTTTTCCATCTCCCACTTGACAGAGATGGCTTATGAGCCAGCCCTGGTACATCTCCCTCATTCAGGAGGGGTACAAGCACAGACACACTCTCCAACTACACACACTCTCCTGAGAAGATACATAATCATGTCTCAGTCTTGCCTCTCTCCTTCCAACCCTTTTATTAGGCTCTGTGTTGTCAAATCTGCTGTCTTAGCAGACAGCATGCACTATCTTGACAGAGGGGAGAAACAAAGGTGTTACTTTAGTGAACAGGATGACAGTAATGGGACCATAAGCTCCACAAGAAAGAGTACTCAAATGACACTCAAAACCCATGTGATCCTTCACAGGTGCTTGTTAAGGCCCACAACAGTTAGATCATGACAATCTTGGGTACCTATTCCCTATTCAGATCACATCACAACTGTTGAGGTTGCTTGGAAATGCTTCAGCCACAAAGGCTCAGATGCAGTTTTCCTAGATTGAAACTAGGCTATCAATTTCCTCAGACCTTTTCTGAGCAGGTGGCCTGGTTTCACAGGCTCATTTTCTCCTGACAGTACATTTACTACTCTTAAAAAAACCCTGCTTGTAAATGGCACGTGGTTTATTTTATTTTGCTGGCTTTTTTTGGGTGTCCAACTCTTGACAAACAATTAATAATTGTTTTACAATACTTCCCAAGAGACAGAAAATAATAATTGTGCTTTTCAAAGTGGCAACACTTTACCCAAAGCCCTGATTTCCTGTGAGAACAGGGTTTTTTGCTGGTTTTCATATCAAGCCTTTCCCAGTTTTTCAATCCATCACCAGTTCTTTTTCAGAAAGGCACTCCCCCTTTTTCATCTGTGGATATGCTGAGCAAATTTCAAAGTGAAAAATGTGTTTCACCACACCGAGTTTGAAAGCAAACATAGAAACTCTGCTGGCTGCCTGGGAGAGGTCACAAGTCACATCACCCTTTTGTGCCAGAGGTCCACATCTGTAAGATGAGGTGCAGAATCTGTGAGATGCTTAAGGGCTAATAAAAGCTGAACTATAATGTAAAGTTATTAGGTTATTATTCACTATAAGGTGTCTTATTACTTATTTCATCTCCATCTACCTTACCAGAGCTAGGACAACACAGCAAGTTTGATGGATGGGGTAAGAAAGAGGCAGGAAGAAAGCAACTGCTCATTCATATAAATTAAATTGCGTAGTACTTTGACAAGTATTGGTACAATGTAGAAGCCTCTTGCTTCTGCAAACATATTTTTTCTATCCAATTGATCATAAATAAATAGTTCTTCATATTAGTTGTCATTGCACTACCAGTATTACACACTGGAGTTAGACCAGGATTCACAGTCTTTTGAGGCAGGAGTCTATACAGTCACAAAACGGGTACAGAAGAGGAAACCATGACTACAGATCTTCTAAATTTCACACTGTAAAATTTTCTACATTTTATGCTATTTGCTCCACCAAAATACTAGGGGAGCAAATTTAGAAGAAACAAACTCTGTGGAATGATTTCCACTGGACATTTTAGAGGCCATAAGCTCAAAAGGTGATTAGACAGATTCCTAGGAGATTGGTACACCCTCCAGCTTCTGCTAATTAGCAGCTTAGGGACTACTTGAGCCTCTGGTTGCGTTTGGACCACAATGCACAGCAACCCTTCATTGACCCTTCAGAGGATCTCCTGGTCCTTATAATTTTTTTTTTTCCCCTCTGCACACTCTCCCTGACTGCTACAGGCCATTAAAGCAAAGAACACACAAAAAAGTAATGAATATTTGATCTGCTAGAGCTGGTTTTACTGTCTCATACTCTTAGCAATTTCTCAGTGTCCACTGCAACACTGGAGATATCCTTTTCAGACATACAATGTTGCAGAAAGAAGTGGATAATTTTGTCATTCTAACATATTCCATAAGTGTGCTTGGAGAAAGACGTATATGTAATAAGAAAAAAACCCCAAACCAACCACAAAAAAAAAAGCTGCTTGAGCTGTTCAGAGTGCCTTTCTAAACATAACAGTCCCTGAAGGCATCAAAAGGACAGCTTCATGGCAGCTAAAAAGCATCTGTGCAGCTTTGCATTTTGATCTGGATACATCAATATTAACAAGATAGACCAGAGGAAGTTGAGGGAACAGCAGCTAGTTTAATTAAAGGAACTGGAACACCCAAAAAGTTAAAAGCTAATGAAAATTACATCCGATATAAATAATTTTAGCCAGAGCTCTGTGTACACACAATCTGTAGTCAACAAATTTGAAGAAAAAAAAAATTAAAAGTACTGATTTGCAGGCCTTTGGAAAGTGCCAAAATATTCCCACAGCTGCTATTCCTGATCTGATAGACAATGTCAGTTGCCTCATTTACTGACATGATGTTAGCAGAAGTGTCACAGATAGACATGAACAGTAAAACGGACCCCAGACTTCTGGATGATTTAAATAAAGCAGTGTTTATTTTTAATCCGCTGAGACCACAGGACTGAAATCAGCCAGCAAGGAGGAGCTGGAGACCTAAAGATGGGAAGCCTGTGCTAAAGGAAATTTCAAGTGGGCCATCCAACAGACTAAGCAATGAATGCTACATAAGGATTTGAACCCTTTTCCAGGACAAGATACTGAGGCAATCACCTTGTCTAACTCTATATTTCTCAAAACTGGTTATCTAATCTATGCAGACGCAGCTCCCTTTATGCAGGACGGAGAGACACAGATGTGGTGACCTGCTCTCACTGCAGGCATTTATAGAAAGCAGCACAGGAAAAAAAAAAATTACAGTACAAGAAAGGATTCATAAGGATATCACAAGGAAAATATTCCTTATATATATGTAACATATATATTCCTTACATACATATATAACATAAACCACTGTACTGAAATGACTTCGAGAAGTATCAGACAGGATCTGACATGGGCATAGATTTGGAAAGTAGAGAACAAACAAAAATCTGCAAGTGGGAGACAGATTAGGCAGCTGTACAGGTTATCTAACTTTTATCATTGTGCTTCTTCCAGGATTCTACTGTGCAGCAAAACAAGAAAAAAATCAGAATCTGCGAAAAATCTTGTTGGGATCTTTTATAATTTACAAAAAGTTTAAAAATACTTCACTATTATAGCTTCTTTTCAAACAACTGTTTCAAATTTGTTTTTCCATTTGTTGGGAAAAAAGCCCAAAACCTCAGAATCAAGCCAGAAGTTAACATGCCATTAAAAATACTGTAGTATCCAGGAACTACCACTTTTCTTGGTAATTCTAGATCCATGACTATCTAACTAGAAAATTTCCATGGTATTCTTCATTGTAAAATATCTTTAGCGTTGCCCCTTCCATCCTATTACACATGGATAAGAAATGTCTTCATTTAAGTTCAATTGTAAGTCTTCTCAGTATAGACTTCTAGGTCAGATATAAGGCTGCTCCCTGCCCCCCAGTACTAATTCACTATTCCTCATTACCATCTGAGCATTAATTTTTTAACCAACTTTACTTGTGGCGAAGACAGAGCGAGCATAGGTGGCAAAGTCAGAACCCTTGCAGCACCACTTAAAACTAAATACCACAAAAATCATGTTCGGAGATGTCATCTTAACTCAGACAGCTATCAAAAAACCGAATTGTTTCTAGGAGCTGAGAATTCATGTAAGATCTGTTTGAAACCTTGAGTGCTAACATGGTAAAACAGCTCAATTCACAAGCAAATCGACCTGGTTTTTTCTTTCATGATGTGAAGAAGCTTTAAGCCTAAGGAAAACTGATAAATGTTCATTTGTTTAAAACGCAGTAGGAGGAATACTGATGCACATTTTGACAAGCTAGTAGGTAGGACAGATGATTGTGCCAATCTATCATCTGCAATAAATGTTTATTAATAAAACTAGTAATTGTTAACAATAGATAAATGGTAAATTGTGCAGCAGATCACCGCATTTTCATTAGGCTTTATGAAGATTCCTTTTCTTGGAGAGTTAATTAAGTTCCAGTACAACAAGGCTTGCCTTGCTGATCAAAAGCAGCAACAGAGAATGATGAAAATTTAAATTGATTGCCTTAATTCTTCCAGAATTCTTTCCACTTCTCTCACTTGTATTGTACTTATGACCATGGAAGCAAGCAGGCTATTTCCAACTGAGTCCCAGCCACAGAGCTGACACAGGATGGATGACATGATGAGGAGGAATAGGGATGAAGGTTCAGCACAGTAAGCAGTCAGGCAATGTCCTATGAAACCCTAGGAGTAGAATTCCCTATCTACACGCAGACCTCTAGTAGCCTTCCAAGCCACTCTCTAACACTACAGGTGCAAAGGACAGAGCACCTGCATCATCTGGGGAGTGCCCCAACTACAGGTATTCTGACCCCAAACAAAGGTACTTTGGTCACTGAACGCCAACCACCAGTGCCACTCAAAGACAGGTGGTGTGTGTACTACACTACCAGGTAGATCTAGATGCCAGGCAGCTGCAGCACATGAGATGCAGTAGCAGTGGTGCAGGCACCCAGGTCCTTTACCACGTGATAAAAGTCTACACTACTGTGTATTCTTTACAAGTTTTTCAGGCTACCTGGGCTAAGCTTACACCAGCCCCTTCAGTCTTTGCCTTCCCAGTCAGTGTGAGTGTACCTCTAAAGCAGAGAGTCCCTCCACATCCCAACCTGACATACCAGTTTCCCCATCCACAGTCTTTACATACTTCCTACTTTTGTCGTTGTTCTTGTCTCATTTATTCATTCTTCACTTGGGCCATTCTGAGATTCCTTCCACACGGGTTATAATGCTACAGGACAACAGCCAATAGCACAGCACTTTTTATATTACAAACATCAAAGTGTGGATAAGGTTGGGAGTGATTAACATTTAATAGCTGACCGAGACAATTAGGACACAGCTCTGTGCAGCTCATCCAATGCAGTTCAGTGCTCAGTATCACTGACAGAACTTCTCTCAGCAGGGGCATCCTTGTCAGCATGACAGCAGACTAAGATCCCCCAGGCATATGGAGGGACCAAGAGAGGGCAAATTCCTCCTTCAATTAGTGCCAATCATACCCTGAAGCATACTGCCCATTACAGACTGTGTGATGGCTTCCCACACGGAAGTTTTTCCACACATATTCTTGTGCTACCTGCTTAAAATATGAAAGGACTAAGGGATTGTTTGGCTTTCCACATTACTAAAATTGAAATAACTGACAGCTCATGCTTATGTAACAGATTTTGCTCGGTTCAGCACTGAGGTTTCAAGCATTTCAACAATTTCTCGAAGTCTGAGTGACTTGCTTCATAGCTACAGAAAACTCCAAATGGTAATATCTGTCTCCTAGGATTTTTCACACAGAGGACAAAGGGTTTTGTGTTTTTTTTTTTTTAAATGTAAAGCCAAAATGAGTAGCTCTGTATCACACATGAGGGACTTTTGCTTAGTAAATAAACCTTGCTAATACTTCAAGCAGTTCAGAAATTGAGACATCTGGGCTGAAGCCAATGTTTATTATCCCAGTCACAAAACTAGCATTGCAAAACCAGAGTGGCTTTTAGGAAGCTTCATGAATTCATGGAAAGGAACAGAAAAAAATTGTCCTTCCCATTAAGTTTCAATTTACACAATAATTGCTGGCAAACAACACACTTTCCAAACACTGTGAAGAAGGTGATGCATTTTTATAAAATTCTTCCCTATCAGATGGCAAAACTGGGTTCCTGCCAAGCAGAAGATGGTGGAATTGTTTTTTGAACACAAGACAAAAAATAAACAGGAAACAAGGCAGACTGAAGAGCTGCCTCTTATTAAGTTAATGAATACATAGATCTGAAAATGATGTATTACTCTAGTAACCCTCTAAGTAACCCTCCAGTACTTCGCAGTGCTCTTACCTGTCCATATTTACAGGGAGTTGATGTGAAACAATCACGTGCGTGCAGGTGCCGGGTTTCCCGTTGTGCGGAGATTGCGTTTCATGCTGAAGCTGAGATCCTTCTGCAGGTTCCAAGGGCGAAGCAGGACTGGTTACGACTGGAGAGAGAAAGCAGGTTTTTGTAAAACCAAACAATATCATCTACCCGCAGGCCAGGACAAAACATTTCCTACAAGAGACAGCATGATCAAGACAAGCTTCAGGTTAAAAAAAAAAAACAACCACCACCCCATCTCCCTCTCCCACTCCGTCTCCTTTGTCAAGTTTTGGGGCACACAAGCCCTGTTTCAGGTCTGAAGTAAATGCCACAGATTTAAAGCTGTAGCTTTACAGACAAGAATAAACATTTTACAATGACATACACAATTCCAACACATAAGCCAGTGGTCAAAATAGGTTGATATCGGACAGAACATTATGGTGGAACTTTTCAAGCAGCAATAGAGAATGGAATAGGAGAACACCAGGAAATCACCAGATCTGTACACTGGTATTTCCTTGTTCCCGTGTTGATCACCAACTGTAACACAAAAGGAAATAAGAGGAAAAAATCTCCATGGGAAGGATACTTCTGTCAACAAGTACCAGATCACTACCATAACATGCTGTGGAGAGCAACATAAAATTAGAGTATCCTTGTGACTCCCAAAGGCCACAGGATAGATATTATTGGCATGCCTCAATGTCCTGGTTTGAGTGAGAACAGAGCTAATTCTGTTCAGTGATTTTACTTTTCAGTTCAGTTCTTCTAACTGCACTGTCTGAAGTGAGCAGCCTGTTTTCACAGACAGTGTCTGCTGCTGGCAGTGATAACACCCCGTGTTTAGAGTCACTACCAAGGGTTGGTGTGCAGACCAAGGCCACTGCAGGATCTTGTGTCCCACATTGGGGGTGCAGGAAAGTGAAAAGCCTGCAGGGAGGAGGGGACAAGACAGGTGACCCCAAACTGACCAACAAGGCATTCCAGCCCCTATGGAGCAGGCACCAGGGGGGCAGGGTTAAACAGTGAGCATCCGCTATAGGTCTAAGGAGCCACCCCAACCCTAAACAGTGACACTCACAATGTTCTTTTAAAGTACAACTACAGACTCCTGCACTGCACCTACAGTCTCACTAATTCACACACAGCTCAGTAAAAGGAGGCAATTGCACCCCACCCATGCTAGCATCTGTTACAATAATCAGAAGGACAATTTAATATTCATAAGCTTTTTTCTCAGTTACCCAAACTGTAATCTGAGGAAACCCTCCCCTTCAGCTGCTCTTGCTTGGCTATGCTTTAAATGCTTGGGGTGAAGTCTTCTACACCAGATGTCTTAGTCTGATCATTGGCAAGTTTTTACATGAAAGATATTTGCAATACAGGTTTCGGTGCTCCTACATGTGGAACAAGAGGAAAATACATTGGCTTTAAAAGAGAAAAGCAGAAGAAAGTTCTTCAGCTTTGGAAAGTCAGATCTATCTCTTATTTGAAGCAGAGGACCAACGACAAAAAGGTGATGGATTTTATTTCGTTGTGCCATTTGGCCATTCCCACAAAGGTCTGATATTTTGCCAAATGGTAAGATCAACAAAAAGAAAAATCACCATTTGTGTATAGTCATAGGTCTGTTAGAGCATAATCTGTATGTGTTGGCTGAACATGAAAGTTAGGGTTGGCTGAAATATGTCCATTAATTCATACTTTTAACTCAATAGCATACCTAGATAAAGGAAAGCGAAACAGCAGAGCAGCCCTGAGGGCAAGGGCAGATTTCTCTTTATCCAGTCACTCAAGGACTCCAACCTTCCCTTGGGCCTGAGGAAATGGAGGTCCAAATTCTGGTATGCCATAGGAAACAGACTACTATCTTCTACCTCAGGCAGGAAAACACCAGCCAGAGGTTACAGAACCATTTATAGTTTCAAGAATTATTTAAGTGGCTTATAGCACCTTCAACAGTGCCTGCAGCAAAAGATGTCATCCCTGATGCATTCGGTATTAGCAGTTCCTAATCTTTTTCACCCCCCAAGATAATATACAAACAAATAAATTCCAAATGCACATAATGAAATCTGTGTCAAAAGGTTTCCTGGCACTGCTAATTACAGCGTTGGCTTCAAGCATAACTGAAAAAAAGCAGTACATGCAGCCAGTGCTGTTACTTGTCATCTGTGTTACTCAAACACAAAAGAGAAACAAAAATTGCTGTCATTTAATGTGTTATGCTACAATAGGATAAGCCATTTGATAGCTTGACTTCAGTATCTTGAAATACTGGTAGGTCACAGTTTGTGATTACTGAATACAAGCTACATTTCCTTTTTGCTTCCTCTGCTCTAAGTATTAAAAAAAAAAACTAAAATAAATAAAAATACAGAGGGAACAGAACAGAAGGGAAGGCTGAAAGTGTGGGTGTGACAGGGAGACTCTAAGCTCTTGTGGGAGCTGAATTTTGGAAGGAAAGGAAATTAAGACAAAGTGAGTAAGGCAGCAGGTGCAGAGGAGAGAAATCCCAGGGAGATGTTTGGATAATTAACAGCTGGTTTTGATGACTGAGATGAAATAACCCTTTAAGAAAATGGAATAAATCTGCAACAACCACATCCGTAATACTATGCAAAAGAAACTATAAAATGCTTCTTTTGTGATCAGAGAAGAATTTGTTTCTTTTCACTTTATAAATACACTTGGTAAGCAACTCCATCTCATTAAACACCAATGTGACTAAGTTGCCAAAACAGCTGACTTATTGAGTAATGGCCAGCTACCTATACAGAAAAGCTAAATAAATAATGTTTGCTAAGATTTCAGTTCTACCCCTCTCATGGTTTTCTTTACTGCGATTAGTTTGCCAGAATTGTATCTCAAATTGTTGTGCTTTACAGGTGTTTGTTCAGCTGTTTTGCTCAGGGCACAATTAAACACAATACCTGCTTCTCCAGCCTTTGATATATGTCCGTTTTGCTGGTCACTGGGTTTCTACAAAAGAAGCACAGTTTTGTAAATTGAAAATGGCATGAAAGAGGTGAAACAGGCCCAATATTTACATGTTAAGTAGCAACACTGACCTTATCTACAGCTTCTACACGCCTAGTTCTCTTCATGATCTCCTCAAGCCTCTACAATGAAATTTAAAGGAGTAAAGTAAGGTTTGCTGGCATTAACTTCAAAATAACTGTCCCAAACCACAACTGCTTGCCATTTATCAGTTGTATCTGTTTATTGAAAAAAAAAAAACAACAGACAACACAACAACAAAAACCACAAACAATAACAAAACAAAAATGAAGAAAAAAACCCAAGTATTTATTACTCTTGGCAATATTTGACTCATATCAGGCTATGTGGATAAGGACTGCAGCTTTTCTGAGAGCATATTTATATCATGGCTAACTTTCTACAGATGAGGTGGAAGCAAACTGCCAAGGCAAAGTGAGTTACAGTTTCTCTGCATGTACTGAGTTACCTTCTTCCTCTCCAGGCGCTCTTGCTCTTCTCTTTGGAAATGTTTTTCCCGTTCTAAACGAATCCGCTCTGACTCTTCCCGCAGGCGAGCTTCCTCTTCTTTCTGAGTTGACAGTAAGACAAAAAAAAAAGTGAGGAAAAATATGCTATTTAAGGGCAGATTTACACTGATATCTGCTTAACTGTGCACATCTACAATACCTTGCCAAAGACACTTTTGGGGCTTACAGGCCACCAGACTGAATCGCACATTTCTTGATTAATCTCCATGTTTTGCACAGCATTAAGAGATGTGTAACTAAACAGACATCATATTTGCTTCTTTGCCTGTTCTGGGGCATGTGCAGGAAAGCACGTCAGATGACAAATAAGGAATACATTTCCTAAACTTCAGTGTTAAAACAGCAGCTGGGAAAGTATTAGAGATTCATGTTTTGAGCAGCAGATGTTTTTGAGAATGAAACAAAAACAGCAGAATATTTTATTTGGTCAACAGTCATCACTATTAAGCAAGACCGAGGACAAACAGACACAAGTACATTTGCAAGAGCTTTCCTTCCCTACATTTTTAAATTAAACTTGTTGAATATACTGTAGAGAGGCCTTGCTCCCTGACAGTGACAGTGTTGTATGATGGAACTACTACAACAGTTCATTTGGCTGTGATATTTAAAAAACCCAAACTTGGCCATGTGTCATCTCTAAGTGCTAAACTGGGCACGTACCTCAGTTCAGCATTTCAGAGAAAGCAGCACACATCTTCTGAAAAAGAAAACTGCAGTTTCTAAGCTACATTCACTAACACAATCCTTGAAGCATCTGTTTTCAGAAGCATACATTGATGCTTCTGAAGAAGAAGAAAACTAAACACCAGAAGAAAAAAACTAATGTCTATGAGGCAGACTGAAGTGCAGAATTTGGGAGGCAAAAAGTACATGCAAAAAAGTAAGAGCGCATGCAAGAAAAGCAGAATCTGATCCAAAAGGCTTACTGCAGCCTCTCCTGAAGTTCATAAACCACATTATACCCATCAAATATGAGAACACTTGGAAAGTTTGTATTTTGAACTTTTTACTCTTAAGTCTTTTAAGTGACTACTGATTTGCATCACTTCTTGATGCTGGATGCATCAAGGAAAGTGTGGCAAGCAGGTTGAGGGAGGTCCTTCCCCCCTCTACTTTGCCCTGGTGAGGCCACATATGGAGTACAGTGTCCAGTTCTGGGCTCCCTGGAAGGACAGGGAACTGCTGAAGAGGGTACAGCAAAGGGCTATAAAGGTGATGAGGGGACTAGAACATCTCTCTTATGAGGAGAGGCTGAGGGAATTAGGTCTTTTTAGTCCAGAGAAGACTGAGGGAGGGGTCTTATCAATGCTTATAAATACTTAAAGGGTGGGTGTCAGGAGGAGGGGACCATTCTTTTTTTTCAGTAGTGCCCAGTGACAGGACAAGAGGTAACAGACACAAACTTGGAACATAGGAAGTTCAATCTAAACAGGAGGAGGAACTTCTTTACTTTGTGGGTGATGGAGCACTGGAAGAAGCTGCCCAGAGAGGTGGTGAAGTCTCCCTCTCTGGAGACATTCAAAACGTGCCTGGATATGTTCCTGCGCGACTTTCTCTAGAGAAACTTGCTTTGGCAGGGGGGTTGGACTACATGATCTCCAGACATCCCTTCCAGACCCCATCTTTCTGTGATTTCAGAAGGACTGCACCAGGTAAAGGCTTGACTGAAATGATTAAAGCCTACCCCTTCCCATCAGCCCCAGACAAATACACTTTCGGGCATAGGATTAGAACTCAGCAGTGCTATGTCTCCAACACTCTGAATAACTTGGAATCTAGACTTCCTATGACTGTGGGGACAGAGTTCTCCAGTATGACACCATTCATTAAAATCCCCCAATACCACTCCATTATTTTTTTTCATCACAATTTATCAGCAGTAGGAAAGGATTTGTTCTAAATGGAAAAAGCACACAACAAAACTCCCTACGACATGATTTTGTCAAGAGGAAGTATCTTTACTCTTTGAACCACTCTGTGGAATGAACTCTGCCCCAATCCTATTTGCTTTATACATAACACTTAAATTTTAGATATCCCTCTAATTTAGGTGTTGCATCAGAGTTGTTGCTTCATCCAGTTTGCTACCAACTGGACTGGCACAGAAATTCCAGGAGGGGAGCATACTTGTTTCTGAATGCGCTCCACCTCTTCTCGCTCCTTCTGTTCTCTCTCTTCTGCCTGTCGGCGCAGCCGCTCTTCCTTTTCCCGCTCCTCTTCTGCATCCCTTCGTTTTTTCTCTGCCTCTTGTCTGCGAGCTTCTTCCTCTTCTCGGCGAGCTCTTTCTTCAGCTATCCTCTGGGACAGCTCCTCCTTCTTTTGTCTGCAATCATGAAATGAGCATAAAAAAAAAAGTAAAAAAAAATAATATAAGGAGGGGAAAACCCTAAACCACCAGCTTCCTGATCCAAGACACCAGCACTGGCTTTCACCAATCTATGACTCGTGCACTTCCTGAATCAGTATCATTAACTTGAATACATCTTGCAAAACATTTTCTGTAATTTCTTTTAATCATACATTAGAATAGTATTCATTTTTGGCACCCATTTTGCCTTGCAGCAAAGACTCCTGAATTTAAACAAAGTATCTAATTCTGCTGATATTTGAACATTACCTCCTGACCCCACTTAATGCGCACTCATCCTTGTGTTATGGAAATTAGTAACTTTTACCCTTCACCTTTGATGTTACCCAAATTACTTATTGGAGCTTATCATATCTCCCCCCACTCAGAAGAAGAGGGCAGATGGTCTTCCCAGCTGAAGAATCCTCACCTGTTTAGTAGATTTTCATATGGGAGCACTTCTATACTTGTCATCTTCATTGATATCTGCCTGCACCTAATTTCTTAGTTTTACTGATTTTACTACTCAAAAAATAGAAACCTCAATGTTCAAGACATAGATTCACCTTGGATAGTTCAGATTGACATTTTAATTTTGTTCTCTTTTTCTAGTAACTCATAACATTTAATTTATTTTGTTGACCGTGACTCACCTGATACTTTCACATACTTGCTCCAAACAAGATCTCTTCCCTCAGAAATAATTAGCCCAGAGACCACCACCACCAGAGTTAAGATTATTCTGTTATACACATTCCTTTAATGCTTAGCAGTATTGCAATTCAGCTTTCATTTTGCATCTCAGCAATATAAGGTATGCCTGAAACACTTCACAACTTTATTTCACTGAAGACCAGCATTATGTCACTGGTCACAACTCCTTTCAAGTTCATTTATGAAGACACTGCAGTCCTTTCACCATGAAATCTGATTATTCTTTACCTTTTGTTTTCAAACTTTCAGTCTTAGTATTTATTCACTATATTACTCTTACACCATAGTAGCTTATTTTCTTTAAAACCCTTTTTGAGGGACCGTGGGATGAGCCTCTTGGAAAGCCAGGCTATTTTAACTGGCTCTGCCTGTTCCTGTGTTCAGCAATGTCATTAAAGAACTCCAACAAATTCCAGAGGCGTGGCATCCCTCCAACAAGGCACTCTGCTACTCTGCTTGTGTTACAGCCACAGTCTAAGTATCCAGATGGGCTACTCATTTGCTAGTAGTAGAGGAGATGCAACATCAGTTACCCTCCAAAACTGTTAGGGGTCTTGATTTTGAATGAGAAAACAAAAAGGTTTAAGTCACATCATCTGGACACCTAAACACCACCCACAATAGAGATAATTCCAGGTAAGAGACATTGTGCCAATTGCAAAGTTGAAACCAGCTGTGTGGAGTTCTCTAGCTTGAATAAACAAGTAAAGCTGTGTTCATCTCTGAGGAAACAATGAATCACTACAGTAAGGATCTGCTCTCTGCTCCTGTCCTGTTTTAAAGAACTATTTGGGATAAGTTTTAACCTTGCAGATCTGCTAAGGTATATATTGCACCTTCGAAAAAAACCCTAACAAGAAAATTAGGTTAGCTCATGCCTGCTGCACTGCACTGCACTTCAGTACTGTGCTTCATATATCACAATATAACAGCGTATACACAAGATGCTAGGAGGCAGCTAAACATGTATCTTCACTGCAGAGATCTAGAATCACCTTTCAAGCTCCTCTCTCTCTCTTCTTTCTTGTTCCTCCCGTTCCCGCTGCTCACGGGCAAGGCGCCTCTTCTCAGTCAGCAGCCTTGTTGCTTCTTCAGGGTCTGTTGTACCTGCAGAGGTCTTTGTGGGAGCTGGGGGTGGAGAAAGAGCTGGCGGAGCAGGAGGTAGGGATGGGCTGGCTGCTGAAACAGGTGGGAAGGAAAACTAGTTTGGACAAACACCATAGCCAAGATGACACTGTCTTGAACAGAAAATAGTTTCAAATACTCTCTAAAACATTTTCTAGTTTACATGGTGTTATTCAGAGGAAGAAGAAATTTCTAGATGCTAGGGGTTCATTTTCCTTAAGGGAAGTTTGTTTTTCCAGAAGATGTGAAAGCAGCTGCAGTTGAAAAGTTAAGCCAACTTTGCTGTCAGAAGAATAAATGCTGATGGGTGCTCAACAGGAGTTATGCTGACTCAGCAAGTCCCTACCATTGCACTTCTAATTTTGCCCAGTTCTGACTGGAGAGCAGAAATGAAACATTGTGATATTATACTTTCTTCTGTCAGTCTGCATCTGAAGAGCAGAGACAGGCTTTTTGGTGATAGGCCTGTCAATTTTGGTGACTTGGTGATCTCAAACATAACTGTATGAAGTGAGCTGCGATAAGGGTAGGACACAAACTATCAACGATTTTGCAGTTACTCCAACCTGATACAACTTTTGGGACCAGAACACAGCATTTTAACCAGCTTTGCCACTATTGGTGAACTATGTCTTGTACTCAAATTTTAATAGTATCTTCATATAAATTCTTTATCCAAAACTAGCTTTGGTCACCTGGTAGAAAAGGTGTCATGATTTTTTCTCCAGTAAAACACTAGTTCACATTTCTCTAAGGTTCCCTGGAATTTTCTAGCTCAGATGCAGAGTACTCAGCTGTACTTCTCTAGAGGCCAGGGACCATTACCAACACACAAGCTAACTGAAGGGAGCATTCCCAGGGTAATCTGGTAATGCAGACACACATGGGTACTGAAGACTTTGAACTGTCAATGGAAACAAATTCCAATCCTGGAAAGATACCTGTAAAATAAGTCATCAGGAACAGCCAGGAGATTATTTTCAATGTACATTTCTAATCACCCTTTGGGATGTTACATCATTTTCCTCACCTTACTAACAACTTCCAAGAAGGATTTCCTCACCAGTTCCAATCTCCTATACCTTGTCATGTCTAAAAACACAAATTCAGCTCACATCTGCTGACCTCTCTTCTCTCTTCTACCAAGCAAAAACTATGCAGGTCTTTCTATAACTGCTTCAGGGCTTTCATCTTGAATTCAAATGATACACGTACGCCAGTAATTTAAAGAGTGCCAGGGCCTGTTCTGTAGCCCCAAGATGAGCTGGCACAGTTCAGCCTCAGCCAGAGCACTATTCTCTCACATTACCAAAATAGGTATTCAGTCCAACCCTAGGTAACAGTCCAGGCCTGAGCTAACCTCCAAGATATAGCTGGGAACTCAGAAAATTCTGGGATGGTCAAATATAAAAAAGTAAGCAGTTTGATCCCTCTAAAGCTTGGCAGCCCTTTAGAGCTATGCTCTTAGTAGTCTTTGGGACAGAAGGTAAGAAAAAGTAAGGCTGCAATTACAACCTGGATCAGAAACATACCAGAGAGCCTTTGTAATAGTTACAAATGACAGAGCTCCAGCACCTTGGCCCTTTTTAATTTACTAACGTGGGCCTAGGCAGGGCTGTCACTCCTGAAGGGAGCACAGCTTTGTGCTGCAGGAGGGTCACTTATTGCCTCAGGTGCCGAAGCTGGCAGTGTAAAAAGTAGCCTGTTTAATGCACACCTGCCCTGCTGTCGGAAAAGATGACAACAGCTTGCACGGGCACACCCAAAATACCTTTAAAACTTCACTGGTATTAGTAAATTCACATGAGATTTGCCTGCTAAACCTTGAATAGCTTATCAGTTCATCAGTGATCTGCTGACCTCTCAGCTCCTGTGACTAAACAGCTAGCAGGTAGCTGAGCCAGACAGGTTAAAGGCCAGTGCAGTTAACTGAAGAAAGCAGCTACATTTGCTTGCAACAGAGACCTAGAAGAATCAGCACTGTCCCTCTAGCCCCAAATGCTGCTCTTGTCCCTCTCCAGCTTCTTTCATTCAACCAGTGGCTACAGTTACATTATTTCAGAGAAAGGGAGGGAAGAACATAAGGGACTCTCACACATTCCTTAATCTAAAGGATGTTCTCTCCTTACCTTGAGAGAGTTCTGCCTGGACAATGAGCTCTTCCTGACTTGCAGCTTCTCCAGTACCTGCTGAAATTTCTTTACTCTCTTCTGTCCTCTCCTCAAAAACATTTCCAGCGTCCTTTTCTGGTCTTTTCTTCTCACTCTCTGGTTTGACCTCTTTTTTGACTGGCCGGATGTTGCCAGGAGAAGGAGGACGTGCCTGAGCAGAGGAAACTTTGGAGGAACCAGGTGGGGAAGTTACCTGCTTGGGTGTCCCAGGCAAAAAAGGCAAAGACTTTGACGCGTGCCTGTGTAACCAAAGAGTGACAATCACTATCAGACATGCTCTGCTGGACACCACCTACATATCACTTCTACAACTACAGTAGCTAAAAATAAAACCACTCCTCTATTTTTCTGCTATCAAGCAGGACTGTTGGAGCAACTGATCAGCTTTCAGGCAAAAGCAGCTCTCCAGATGTGTGAGCACTGATCCCAGCCCAGAGGAAAGAAACCAGGTTATCTTCCTCCCCATTCCCCTTCCTCAAAGCAGTAGTGATACTGTTCTAAAAGCAGGACTGTCTTTCTTTTGTTGCAGAGAGAAAACACCTACATCACCAAATAAATTTTCAGTGTTTCACATTTAATCAATAGAACAATCAGAGCTGCCTGCAGCTCAACCTCCAGCTAAGCATGTATTTGGCTTACCAAACTGGAGAGGGAGCTGGTGATCTAGCTTTGGGGTTGGAAGGAAAATGACCGCCTTTAAAGCTGGCTGAGAAGCTGGATGACAAATGGTCTCTCTCCTTTTCTTTTTTGTCAGTCTATAGTTTATCAAACAAAAAGACAAAGTCAAGCCAGAGTTCACACGGTTAAAGAAAGCAAAGCAATCTCAGTTAAGGATAAGGGGTTGGGGGTCTGAGAAAAGCAGTGCTGAGTCAGTAGATTCTACAGCCTGTTTAACAAGTTGATTAATACAGCCTCTGTCGTGACACCATATTTATTGGTAAATATGAATCCTCCTTAATCATGTTCTCTATTGTCCTAAAACATAACTGTATGATTGTATGATCCTGCTCTGGCAGGGAGGTTGGCCTCAATGATCTCCAAGGTCCCTTCCAACCCCTTACACCCTGTGATACTGTGATAATGGGCTAATTTGCAGAGGCTTATTTTTACACAGGCAAAAAATTACCTTTTAAGGTTTGATCTTTGCTAATTGCCACAGAGTACCTTCCACTGCTCCCCATAAAGCCAGGATTTCATTTGAAGAAAGAGCAAAACACTCCCCCACCCCGCCTAGGCTCACACTTAGTCACAGTCCCCAGTATAGCACAAGCTTTTTGCTTTCATGCTTATATGTGAACACCACAGATTTAACCCAAAGCCCTCAAATGTGATGTAAGAGATACCCGATTCTTTTTTTCTTGGATGATTTCACAACACATACTTTCTAGCCATTTATTCTTATACGTGGTAGTGATTTCCTCTTTTTCCTTCTTTATTCTTCTTTTTTGGATTTTTTTTTTTTTTAATATTTCTGTTACAGCTCTGGTTTGTATAATTAGAACTATTGGTTTAAAGGAATAGCTCAGAATTTAGGTGTTTATCTACTTCCTCCATTTAACTACTGATGAAAAAGTTCAGGGTTTTGGAATAATGAGCTTGGGCTCTGGGATTTTGAAAAATGGGAATACTGGAGAGTACATGGAGCTGCCACTCAGCCAACATGATGCAGACAGGCTGCTACTCACCACCTTGGCTGGGGCTTAAGTGCAACCACCGCAGCACATGTAACCATGCTGCTTTAAAACCTCACTAGCTGAGAGCTCTGCAATGCTCATCTGCTGAACTGAAAACCAGGTTAATAACTGGAAAAGAAAGACTGAAAGTAACTTCATGAGCACATAAACTCTTGTGTTTTATCTTCATAAATCCAGAAGGGTTGTGGGGGCGGTCAGAGTTAAAAGTAATTAATTTAAATTGCCAAAACCATAACTTAATATTAGCAATAAATGGTCTCAATCCTGAAGTCATTACTTCAGCCAGCTCTTTGGCAGTGTAATTTAGCAAGTATCTACAGATTAATATGATAATCACTGAGTTATCAAAGCATGCACAGCCAGAATAAATGCATTACAATGAACATGAATTTTGGCTCAATAGCAATAACTCTCTATATTGGATCTACTTTATTAGTCTCAAAAACAGAGCATTGGAAAATTTCTCTTAATACCAATAAAGTAAAAAACTAAATTCCTACAAAAGTTTGCAGAAGAATAAGATTTTCCACAATACACATGCTACTGAAAGCAGCTCTTAACTCAGTCATTTTCTATTAATATTTTTATATCGTAAAAATGTACAAAACTTTTTTTCTTTTTAGTTCAAACCAAAAGCCACAAAAAATCCCAACCAAAAAACCCCAAACACAAGCCACTTCCAATGAGAAAGACCCAACAGATGTTAAACCTATAGCCCTGGAGATTGCAATGCCCTATGTGCATACACTGAGATTTCTTTACAGATACATCCTAATGCTGTGCCTTAACTGAAGCTTCAGTATGCTACCATCTGCCTGAAAGATCATGCACTGGTGAGTTTCATGTGAGTTTCATTAATGATGCTTCCAACACAGATGTCAATAGCAGTGATGCCTCTTGACATTTTGCCCATCAGGCCAAATGAAAATGCAAGCACCTCTTACACAGTCGTTTGCAGAGATGACTTCACTCTTCTCACACTCTAAACAAAGTCAGGCTGTAGAGTACAATGAAAAGCATGACTGCTCTGGTTCAGCAAATGGTATCTGAACTGGAGCTGACTGCACCCTGTTGTCTTGGAGCACATTTGACATGAATTCCATCTGCCTGTATCACACTGTTGGGACTTTTCCCTGAAAGCTCAGATCAGCCACAGCACTGCTACAGAATAATTCAGGATGAACAGGTGATCTGTGGGAAGCCTCACTTAGAAACCATGCTTCTAAACCAACCTCTTTCTTCTCAATGAGGAAAAGTTTAGTAGCCTGGTCTCCTAAGAAAGTAATGCTGAAGCAACAGTGCTCTGCTTCTGTATGGAGGCACGTGTGCATGCCTTCCCCACTCCTTCCAGAGGCTCAGCTGAATTTGCTAGTGGCCTCAGAGGATATGAAATTCTACCAGCTTCGTGAAAACAGGCTGCTGGGAAAAACAGGCTGCCCACTGAGAGAAAAGCTGCAACACCAGCTTGGGCCTTAAGAGGCAGCAAAAAATCCACCTGAGAAAAGGGGGCACACAACTGTGACTGCCTCTGTGCCTAATGAGAAACTAAGGCATCCAGTTTGCAAACATGGGTGTTTGGAAAACATGGGTGTTTTTCCACACAGATTCTTGGGTGCATAATCAAGCCATGTCACCACATTAGGTAGTTTATTTCAGTTGAAATCTAGTGAACTATGAAACAAACTGGAGGGACTGGGAAGGGGAGGATCAGACTTAGTCAAGTATCCTTGCAACTATTCCTGTCCTAACAACAAGCAATGCAATCAGGTGCTCATGGCATGAGACACCAGCTTACATACAACTGGCATGCTTACCCCTGCAAGATGAGGTGTTCTCCTACGTCCAACAGCATCAGTAGAGGCATAAAGTTTTGCTCGATCTCCTGGATTCCTACAGTTCATGGCCTTGTAGGACAGAGGACTGATGGGGCTGCAAGATGCTGAACGGGGACAAATGGGGATAACTACGGTGTTGGTTGGTTGTGTTATTTATTAATTTTAATTACAGAGCAGCATTGGAGAATTGACAGAGGAAAGCCAGCAGGAACAGAAATGACAGAGAAAGACAGAAAAGAAAGAAAGTATTAATACATAGAGGAATGACTAATTCTCAAGTCAGAACCACCATTTGATGAATTAGCTTGGCCACACATATCATAATGATACAGTTTCAATTGGCACTCATATACTTTCTCATTTGTAAACTAATATCTTCTTTTAAACAAATTAAGAACTATGCCACATAACTGGGTAGCAGAACGTAACAATGTCTTTCTATTAAGTTTTTATACAACTAGTGGTTCTGAAAAAGCAGTAGAGACACACTGGTCTGACTGACTAGCTTAGTATATGCATTGACATGAGTTTCAGTTACATTCAGAATAGAAAACAATCAAACTAAAATCAGAATGCCTATTAATTGATTTGGGAAGTGAAGGAAAATAAAAGGAGACATAGACACAAAGATCAAAACAGATTAACAATACAAAATGGTTTTCACCTAAGAAATCAATGAAATTGCTGTCTACAATTTTTAGCAAGTGAAGTGATTTTAAAAATCCCTCTTTTAGGAATATCCAAAGCCCATCTATTTAAGGACTTTTAATATTTCTTGACAATACTAGACTAACAGCTGGCTCAAATACATTCTTAACAACAAAATATTTTAGACAGTACAAAAAGCAAGCTAAAAATAACAAATCAACTTGGAAATTAATGTTTGAGCAATCCAGGATGGCAGTTTTTGTTGGCTTGCACAAGGACAAAGACCGTGACCGGAAGATCTCCTGCCAATAGCAGGTTGTCAGATATATGGTGTTCTGATTACATATTCAAAGAGAATTGTAACACTGCAAAACATATCATGGGGAACTTCTTGCAGCAAAAGTAAAAGATAACTACATCCTCAGTTTTCTTGGCAAAAAAAGCCCCAACACTTCTTGCCTGTTGATCCTCCTCTGAGCACACTTGAAAGAATGCAGTTCCACATACAGTTAATTCTTCCAGTCTTATAACAGTACAGCTGCAGTTACAGGAAGAGCTCACAGACTTAACGGTATTAATGCTGCAAATTCTACTGCACTGAGAGATTAACATTATGAATAAAGACAGTCTCATGTAATTGTTACAGCAACAGCACTCAGGCTTGCCTTGTCATTTATAGGGATGTCTAATGACATATTACAAGATGACTGACAAAAAATAAGTAAATATCAAGAACCAAGAAAACACGGGGGTTTGTTTGTGGTTTGTTTGGATTTTCTTTATGGTTAAGTGCATCTAAACCAGAAAGGAGGCAGTGGCATAATATAAATTTTAAACAATTTACTATTTATGTAGTTCCCACCCTCTGTGAATCAATTCTCTAGTTGTGCACTGATTAAGTTACCATCAGAGATGACGTCAGAAGTATTTATTATAAGACAAGCAGTTCATTTTCATTTGCAATGTTGCCAAACAATGCTTTAGGCAGCACACCCTGTGAATCCTGTACCAACAGGCTTATGTGTATTCAGAGGAGCTTTTGGAGTTATTTAGAAAACATTTTAGTTTTGTAGGGTTATTTAAAAAAAGATCCAGATATACTCTTATGCTGGAACTCCCTAAAAGCTCACTTCAAATTTAAGGGCACAAATCCATATTTAATTTGATTTTTTTTTTTTTTTTAATTGTAATTTATCTTTTCAGCCAAAGGGCAGGGTAATTTTCTAGGGAATAATGACAGGCTGGGCTGGGCAGAGTGCTAAGAGCACAGCTGTGAGCTATAACCACCACCTGATCATTAATCTCCAGAAAGTGTTCCCACATGAAGGGGCTGCAGTTATTGCTCCTAGAGAATAATACCTGGAAAACAATGAGCAGATGGATTATTCTTCTGGGTGGTTCAGTTCCAGTTAGCATATGGAAGGCATTTCAGGGAATTAACTCAGACTGATGACAGACAAATCAAGTCATTCCTGCTATTTGCAATCCTTCTCAGTATTTCACTCAGTTTAGAGCTTATTGCGTGGTATAAACAATAGCAGTCACAAAATAAATAATCTTCATGCTCAATCCAGTAAAGTAACCACTTAGAAAATTAAGCCACTGCTTTCTCAATATACCCTAAAAGAGCTGAATTTCAAATATCCTCCTTGGTAGATGACATTAAGTATTAATTTTACAAGCTTTTGTTTGTGAAGAGTGAAAAGGATTTCTGTACTTGTTAATTGCACTGTTTGTGGAATATCATCCACATTTTCCCTCCTACAGCGCTACCCCAGTGGAAATGTACTGTAGCCTAATTAGTTATAAGAGTTCTTAAGTGAAAGCTTCTTTAAAAGTAATCTTGGCAGACCTCTATTCCTTCTTACCTTCTATGTCCTTTAATTAGAATAAAAATCCTGTCCATATTAGATGGGAAAGACCCGCCTAGACTTAAACATTCAGCATGTGCAGCAATATACTGTTGTAATGGTAAAGTCCCCAGAGTATGATCATAAAACCCCCTGTGATAAAACAAGATGCACTTGTCACCTGCCTAAAATAAGCATGTATGCCCTGGTTGTCTGGAATACATTGCCAATGCCTTGGCTTTAAATTACCACCTAGCAATATTTTTACATTTCTGTATGTTAATTTTCCCCTCAGTAAATACATCAGAGAGTTGTTCTGGGGTTGACAGAGAACTTTACAATGATTCTAACCTCACTATACTTGCACATTTAACCTCACGTGTATTAAATCCACTGCAACTAGAGCTTATCCTTCTACAAGTCTAACTTGTTCCATGTGGACAGTGCCCCGGTAGAGAGTGAAACTATTACTTGTAGCAAGCAGCTCACAGCTGTAGCAGCAGGCGTGCTGAATCAGCTCTTTACAACATTGTGTGCACTTCTTTAAACAGCCACGGACAGCGTGATAGTGTTGCCCTGTGTGTGTTGTATTCACTTATTGCAGTGATGAAGAGGAAAAAAGAAATTAAGAAAGAGGTAGTGGGAGAAAGAGGCAGAGCAAACAACTCTACAAACAAGCTTTCGTGCTGTCACACGACATAATCACGGGCATTCAAGCTCATCCTGGGATGCTACCATATGCTCATAATTAAATCAATACCTTTATAACATTCCCCAGGGAATCTGGAAAAATAAGCAGCCAAGACATGAAGCCTCTGTTCTTACAGGTTTACCTGCATCTCCAGACAATGCAGCTGTGCTTTTACTTCGGGCCAGGAATGAGTGAGTGGGCGTCAGGAGCCTGCTAACGATGCTGCTCTCCCATGGACTGAGCTGTAGACGGCGAGCTGAACATGCACCATACAAGCAAGATGTTAGATCAAACACTTCACAAATGACTACATGATGAAGAAGTATTATCTCCTCATTACTGCATACTGCGAAAATCTGGAAACTATCCTTCAGAGATCAAAAGCATACAATCAGTCAGTGTTTAGCATAATGTTCTTACTCCATTTTAGTAGAGGAATTCCTACAGGAACACATATATCTGAACATTTATTCCGTGTTGCTTCCTATGGCATTAGGATTGTTATCAAATTAATACTAATATTTTACATATATGCCACATTTCCTCATTAGGGATGATAGGATAATTTCTGTACTGGGAAAGCAGTTGCTCCTCCTAAAGAGAGACTTTGACAGAGATGTTTGTGTCCCAAACTCTTTCTACACATTAGGCACATAGTCTTCTAGCTACAAAAAAGACAAATTACTAAAACACCTTCTAAAATCTGCCAGCCTACATGGAAAAACAAAGAAGGTTGCTTACTACTAAATAGAGAATTGTGTCTAAGAAAGAGGTTTTATCAAGGCATTGCAAAAGGATACAGTGCACCTCAACTGCCGAAACTGATACCAAGCTCAGCAGTTAGTTGTCTCAGCAGTATGTGAAGCCACAGAATACAGTTAATACATTCAATCATTAATTCTCTGTCAAAAAAAATCTGTTAATGATAATTTTCAATTTAGAAGAGCCAACATATTGCATTGTTGGTCTGTTTTGAAAGCACACCAAACAGTGTCCTGGCTGCAATTGCTCCCTTGCCTTGCTTTTCCCAATATTGCCTAATGCAAGTTTAGCTTGTCAATATATTCCTTTTGCCTCGTAAAACTTCTTAACTTAAAATATATATATATATTTAAACATTGATCATGGTGAAGTAGTAACCAAAAAAGCTCTCTAAGTTATTTTTTATATTGAACTAGATGTCTCTTTTGACACTGACGCAAAAAATTGTATTATGATGAGCATCACAAACCAAAACATTCAACTAGTTCCCACAGTAGTTCATAATAATAAGCTTACACCATAGTAATAATCTGCATGTTGCAGGTGAAATCAATTCTTCTTGCATCTCAGCATTTATTGGCCTTAGTTTGGTGTTTACAGAGACAAAACTGCAGCTTGAATTTATGAGGTTCAGTCTCTAAAACATTCATTGAATTGACTGGTGGTAATAAACTTGAGATTAATTTGCATTTTTAAAGGTGGAGATCAATCACTTTTAATAGCCGTAAACTCCGAATCTGTCTTTAATCTACTCCATGCTGAGCCTCATGAAAAGAGGGGCCAATCTCAATCTCATCCTATGAAAATATAATTGCCTAATCTACCCTTAGTGCTGTTTTTCACTTCTCAAATTGCTCCTCTAAATTCTGCTAACTCAATAAGGGGCATTACTATAGAAATACAGGACTCTCAAACACAGCAGGATCTCTGGATAAACATCCTTACACAATGTACTACTGCCAGAGCTCTTTATGATTAATGGATCCATTCTGCATTGGTACAGATTATACAGAGAAACAAAATACCCTATGGAGACCTCCATTACAGCACATGCACTATCATTAAGGTTGTAATTTAACAATGAATTAAAAAAAAAAAAAAAAAAAAAAAATCACAGAACTACTATTAAACTGGATGTAATAATAGCAAAGACCTTCCTTCTCCAGGTACCATGCTCAGTACAGCCATGATATAAAGCAAGACAACAGATTCTTTTTTGTGGTCTCAGGCTTTACTAGGTGAGGCATGACTATGGATGAGTCTGGAGAAACTCTTCTACTGTAGTTTAAGACAAAAATCATACAACTCCAGAAAGCAATCCCTGCAATTATAGGCCAATAAATCGGTACTATGTATAATATCTCTTTTCTTGGAGTTCATCTGTACAGCTGCAAACAGCTGGTAAGTAAATGTCACAATGTAATATGGCCCAATGGGCCAGCCACAGACCTTACACGTGAGGCCTCAGAGATGAAGCAGTCTCAAGGACACAGCTGAGACACTGATGACTCAAACCACTAAACTGCCATGTTTCACCTATCCCATGTTGCTTGCCCTAAAGGTGAGTATGGTTTAATTCTCTTTTCTCTTTGCCCCTAACACAGGGGAGCTTACATCCACATCACCTACTGGAAGCAATTGTGCACCTACAGCATCCCACTAACAGCACTGAGGTAGTGTTTGGGAGCAAGCTAGTTGATATGCACCAACAGCGAGCTAAGAGAGACCACCAAAACCTCTTTTCTCCATATAAGCAATGGGCCTGGTTCAGAGGTCAAAACAGTTTTAGCCAGAAGCTTGGAGTGAAGTCTCTCTAAATCTCCAAAAAGATCAAAGTTAATTTAAATACGCCTTGGCTTTGTGGATCCAGGCTGTCACATGCTGAGTATTCCAAACACACAGCTCCCTGAAAGCATCTAAATACATATTCTAACAGTCATTAGGTTCACTATTAACCTAGAAAGTCAAAGAAACTTTTGCCACTGAGTTCTAAGTACAGGAGTATTAACACCTGGATGCGCAACTTAACTTTGGTGGCCAATTCACACTGGAACAAATTGAATACAAAGTAAATACATCCCAAAATAATAAGATTAAATTAAGACAATAAGGTTAGGTAGTTGGTTTTTTTTTCTTTTTCTCACTCTTTTGTTTTTAACGTGTTAGGGTAATGTTTTCAAGATTTACTCCTTCAAGTCATCTGACAGACAAGGGGAAAGGGTATTTTTTTCTCATGCAGTATTAGGGCTGTTTGCTCCTTTTTTCCACACAGGAAGCATGTTCCAAATAGGGCTGCTGGTGCAAAGCAAGTACCCCTGCTACAAGCAGGTTAGTTTAAAAAGATTGAACATCTTTAAAGCCTAACTCGTAACTGAACAAAATGCAAAGTCCCAGGGAGATGGCAACACTGAATTGATTACTATCAATTGTATTTGTCTTCAGGATATACAAACTGAATCCTGGAAAGTAATCTTAGCAAATAAGTGAACAGCAGCATCTGATTAGTTCTAGGAACAGAGTGGGAATAACAGGCCTTGTGAGGAGCACCACGAAGGAGCCTCTCACTTTAACAGTGGTATTTGTTCATACAGAGCTGCAAACATGGTGAGGCATAGATGGGGAAAAACTAGTCTATGCTTCGGTTCTCTTTCAACAGGAAACAGAATTGGAAACCCTGAATTTCTTCTGTAAAGGTGGCAGACAAGGGTGATGCAGTGACTGAGACCATCACCTGTCTGAAAGAATAAGCACTGCAGAGAAGACAAGTATGATGAAAGGCTTGCTCTTCAAAATTGAGAAAGTAACTCGTACCTCATTTAAATTATTATCCCCTTGCTAAGCTTTCATTAAAGAGCACAATTACCAACATTTCTTGATCAATGGCAGCTATCTCCACTTTAAGGTGTATTTGTGTTTTCTTAAGAGTCTCGAGTACTTGAAAGCCTACCACTAACAAAAAGCATAATGAGAAGCCTGTTTTAGTTGCCTGATTGTAAAATTGTGATAAAGAGGTATATATACTTGAGAAGGAAATAACCAGTCTTTTAGGCATTAGCTAAAGAAAACTTTTGTCTTTTGCTGGGCTAAAAAAAAAAAAAAAAAAAGTTTAAATCCTGTCCTTCAAATGATAAAAAGGTGCTGCTTAACAGAAGACATGTTCTTGATGACAGCTATAAGCCACTTAGGGTAAGCTTATCATCTTCATCTCCAGCTCGCTGGTCTACAGGTAGGAGTATGCATTACAAAGTGTGATTCACCCTGGAAGGTGAAATGGGGAGCAGATAGAGCCTTCCTTTAAGCATCTGCCTTAAGATGTTGAGGCCACTGGAGAGACCAGTGGCACTTCTCCAGATACCTGCTCAACTAGATTTAGGTATAGGACTTTGCACAAGAAAGAGGGCATTTATAGTGTTTGGATTTGCTTTCTGTCTTGGGGTCTGTGAAAGATGTAAGAGACTTGTAAAGAGTTCTGTGGTGCTTTAAGGAAAATGCCAAACAAAGAATACTTCAACATTTAAAGTTTTTCACATATGGCCATCATATCCATATTCCTTCTCTTTCTCCGCCACTATACTGCCTACTATTCTCTCTAACTTCTCCTGAATTTGAAATAGGTAGCAGAAACTGTAAAGCAACAAGGTACAGTCCATAAGAGACCATCCTTCATATTTAATGCCTGCTGCCATTTGCCACCCACTCCACCCTACCCCAGCCAAGATCCTTTTTCAAAAAGAAGCATGCCTTGGCAAAGAACAGCAACTACCTGGAAAACAAACAAACAAAACCCAAAAAGCTAATAAAATTAAAACTTACTGGATTTCAACATAAAAAGAAAAAAAATATTGGAGTTTTGGAATAAATTATTTCCTAACATAATGCTGTATTTTTCCTAAGTTACCAGAATCTACAACTAGGTTAGCCCACTAGGCTTAATGTGGCTCCTCAAATCAACCCGATACACACATAGAAGCATGCACATAAGACATGGCACTTAGTTGAGACATGCAAACAGTGATGTCAATGATGCAGCTTTGCCACACAATCAAAATTCCATTTTAAAAATTGTTTTTGAAAACATGCATGTATCTGGATTGAGATGGGACAGAACTTCTCATTTACAGCTGACGACAAAAAATTCTCTACCAAGTACTTTTCTGTAAAACTCTTTGCACAAGTTATACAAGCAACATTCTTTCATAAAACTCCTTTAAGCTCAATGCTTCAATCTCATAAATCCTCAGAACAGAGGCAGCAATTCAGCTATGTTAATTTTTAAAAGCTTGATGGTTTATCATTTGTGCAGAATTGTAAACATCAAAAAACATACACCGAAATAAAGTGATCTGGACACAAAAAGTCAATAAAACAGACCGTATGACAAACACCCATACCTCTTCAATAAAAATAATGACAAATGGTAATAAAATAACTGCTTGAAAGCTTCATGCAACATGTTCTTAGATATTCAAGAACTACTACCAAAAAGAGAAAGGAAAACAAAATAATGAGAAAATGGCAAATAAAAGTTCACACGATGGCATGCACTGTGGAGCGATGTATTCTTTCAATAATTGTACCTCATTTACTAAAAACCTGACAGAAGCACTGCTTTTATCATTTGCTAAAGTATGATCATTTAGGTAAGTTCTCTTGTTTTTAAAAACAAGAAATACATATTTCTTCTTACAGGAAAAAATGTTCAACCATTTACTTTTCACATTTGAAGTCTTTTCACTCCCACTTAGATGAAGTACAGAAAATGACTTCAGAAGCTTGTTTTATGTGCAAAGTAATACATCAATATAGAACATTCTTTCTTGTATTTTTTTTTTTATTATTATTATTTTTAATTATTTTTTTCTTTGAAACTGTACCTCTGTCTGGAGAATTTAGTAATGTTGCAGATGAGGAGGAGAGCCGCTTGTTAATGACTGGATCAACATGTTTCGAAAGGTTCATTGTTGAAACAGACCGCCTGTCTGGATCTAAAACAAATGGAGATAATGCTAATTGACAGCCCACATGCAGTAGTGCAAATTTCTAGCTCACTAGTGGGAGGAGGAAAACAGGACTAGGTCACTCCTGCTCTACCACAAGAATTTTCAAAATAGAATGGACTTCTTAGCAGATGTTGAACAGGTGACTCAAAGACTGGGCACAAAATCAAGTTTCAAATCTCTAAAATATTCTGGTTATTGATTATCATTCAATCAGGTTGCAATCCAATGGAGGATCTAAATTGGATACTAGTAGACAAGATGATATCTGCTCCTTCTATTCAATATTCTCATAAAAACCTTGCTCATGACTTAAAATAGAAAGCTTCAGGGTAGGACCAACATGCTTGGAAATGGGAGGTTATCTGTAAAGAAAACCATTAGCACCTGAATAAAAGGTGACATTTGCCAGGGCACTTTTACTAAGCAGATGGTCAATATTGTGATAATACAATGCTGAAAGACTAAAGGAAGAGCAGTGCACAAGGGAAGCCAAGTAAGAAAAAAAGGAATTAAAAAGATTCAGTTTAAAATCCTGTAGTTATGTATAAGTGCTAAACTTCCAACCAGAGAGTCATTTTCTACCTGCTGTGAATGAAGCTGTAGTTAATCAATCCAAAACAGCACACAGAAGATAAAGAAAATTAGTCTCTGTGGAAGGCTGGAGACTACGTGTAACACATGTGCTTAGTATGCAAAACTAATGGGCTTTATTTTGCTTTTAGGTACTGTATATTTTAGACCAGTACTGCATCATTTGCCCGACCGACTGTTGCAGAGTCAGCATCTGCACCCTACTGAGGTTGCTACATGAATACAGATCACACACACTTTGTGCACGTGTGTGTCAATCATGAAGGTTGCTAGTAATGGAAGAAGAGGAGTAAGCTGAAGAGGCCAGCTTTATGCTTTCTATTCCCTCAAAAAAGAGTTACATTCATCAGTTGCATGTCCTCCATTTCAAATTTCCATTTGGAAATCTGACATTCAGAAGATGCTGGGAGAGTCAGTTCTTGTTTTGCTGACATTTAGCATGTACTGAACCTCAGCACTGCTCAGCAAAGCATTCAACCATGCTGAAATGCAGCGAGGCTTGAACATATGCCTACATGTTCTGCTGATTCATATTCCGTGTGTGCAAAAATATGTCCACATACTGTTTTGGAAGCAGATACAAATGCAGGACACTGACACTATTAAGGAGGACATTACTGAAATATTATTTTGCAATTGTTTATTTATGACAAGTACATGAACACTGTATTTACCTGTTATGACCTAGTGGATTAAGGTATACTCATTGTGTTCATAAAGACTTTCATGGAAATACAGGACATGAAAAATACCTTTACTCTCCCCAGATCTGTAGAATTCACTATAAATGGTGAAGAAAGATTCTCCCCTACCCTATATGATTATTTGTTCACTTTGTCTAAGCTGGGTACTGGAAGCAAGATAAAACTCAGAAGTGGGTTTTAAAAGGTGAAATCAAGAACAAGAGTTTTGTAGGCTGGCAAGGTTATCCTGTATTGATCTATGGCATATACTGAAGAGTACTCTGTGCAAGTCAGTACTGGAGACAGGATACTCAGGCTTCATGTGTCCCAGATCTTTATCAGAACAGTATTTGTGGCCGTGGGGTGGGGGTTCTGATCTCTTCTATCTAATCTATAGCTGTGAAAATGTACAATGTAAGTACAGCCAAAAGGTTTCTATATTTGACATGAAGGACATACTGCAGAAAACAGTTTTCTGAAGATGATAAAATATATGAAAAATCACCTATTTTGTTTGGCATGCCAACATTTCTCTTGTGTCTATGAACATTATTTAAATGAATGAAATTCAGCATGAGGAATTGTGTGTAAACATTGGCAATATGAAATGTAGAATAGGCTAAATGCTGCCTGTTGCACAGAAGACTTCTGGTTTCTTTGTTCAAAAAAACAAAACAAAACAAAACAAAACAAACAAACAAAAAACCAAACCAAACCAAACCAAACCAAAACAAACAAAAAAAACCCCCAAAAACAAAACAAACAAACAAACAACAACAAAAAAAAAAACCCCACCAAAACAAAAAAAAACACATCCATGAGCAACACACCAGCTAATGCAGCTGGTTATATGTCTGTCTCCATGTGCAAAATAATTGTAAATCCTTTGCATGTGTAGTTACAAAAAGGTTTTTTTAGAAAAGACCAAAATATTCAAACTGGGTCTCCTTGGATTCCAGCAGACAGAATATTATGCTTCATTTTAGTGAATTGTGCCAAATCTTTAGAGTCAGCCAGTAGTAACTCTCCACAAAAAAAAAAAAAAAAAAGAAAAAAAAAAGAAAAAAAGAAAAAATCTGGTACTAACAACTGTTCTAATCTATCAGCATGATGTTAAGCATGCATTGCAACTACATGAGGGTGGTTTAGTTACTTATGATCTCATTTCTTGAGAACTAGCTATGGGTAAAGGAATCAACAAACCACAGCAATTATGTACCGGGTTTTCTAGCACCACCCAGAGAGCTGAAGTGGTGCTCCAGGCCTGCTAAATCGAGAAAGGTGAATGATGATTCAAAAAAATAACCTAGGGACAGAATGCAAGACAATGACTTTTCACAGTAAAGAAAATAAAAATCAAGTAAGTTACACAAAGTTAAGGAAAAAAGTAACCTTTTATGAAAAATAACTTTATTGAACTTATAGATGACAGAGATTTCAGAGCATTATTTAATCAACTATTATTTTCCTCCTTGATGAAAGATTGGACACATTGAAATGTATACAGAGTTGGAAGAAAAGAATTTTAAGTACCATGTGCTGATGAAAGAAATAAAGGATAGCTTATCTTTTTTGTGTTTGAGCCCTATTTTATTTGGCATATACACATTAACAATTGCCAGATTAAGTTAGAGAAGATAATCAGGGAAAAAAGCCTATAGCTAAAATTCACTTACTTTGCCCATATTTAAGTTTTTCTAGGGGAAAAAAGGGACTTCTGTCTCCCAAAACATCTGTGCAAATTATAGATAGCTTATTACAAAGAACAATTTTTCTTCCTCGTGTCTGTTTTAATCTCAGTATTTATTTGGTCATTTCCCCCATACCTATTTTTTGAGCCATGATATTTAGCATTTGCACACAGTAGCTGATACCACAAGATTGACACAGCACAAGCAAACCGCACATACACGCACCACAGCAAAGCAGCAGAAGCGAGAAGCTGTAGCAAGATAGAGTTACAAAATTAGGCAACTCCTGAAACAAGTTTTAACTTTTGTTCAGATTTCTCCTTGTTATCTTTTTTTTTTTTGCTACACAAAAATGTCAGAAACATGCCATTGCTAGCAATAATAAGATCAAGAGCAAAGAATTTAAACCAGCATACACTGAATCATCCTTCCTTTTAACAGAAGAAAAGTAAATTCCAGTTGTCTGGCAGGGCAGGGAAATTGGCTCGCAAACCAAGCCTCCCTCTTTACCTGTGTTATTAATGCGGTTATGTAGTGCTCCTCCCCAGGACCACCTGTTTTGCTTTTGTTTTGGCTTCTGGCTTCTTTCAATTGTGCGACGTACAACAGCTTCATGTCGTTCCTTAAGTACAACAGGATAATACATTTGGGTACTATTGGGTTTTTAAATTAATCTTCTCATCAAACCCTGCTACCCTTCACGCATAGAAAACCTAGCAGGCATCTTGGAGTTGTGTTCAAGCTTATGTGCTGCTTACTAAGAGACACACTAGAACAGGATTAAGCAGCAATTAAGCCGTAAATAAGTCAAAATATTAACTGTAATTTTGAAAAGGTAAGATGTGTTTGAGACCTGGAACTGCAGAGAAAAAACAGTGGCATTGTTATGGCAGCCACTACACATACACACCCTAGCACTACTTCTCACCTTGTATCTCCCACCTACTAAATACTGGAACAGTGGGAGAGAGAGGAAACAAAACAAACAGAAAAAATACCACCCACCAAAACTCAAGGGTAAGCTGACTTACATAGTTTCACACTGCACACATTTCTCAGTTTAACCAGCCAAAAATCATATTTCAGCCAAATCAGCCAAAAGCATATTTCACTACACCCTCACTTTCTTAAAGGTTTTGTTGGGGCAACTGTTATTTAGCTACCCTTATACTGAATGGCTAAGAATTAACAGATAACCACACAACTGACCCAGCTTGTATTTTTCTGCATAGGCTTCTGCAGTGCCATACACTGTAACCCAGACATGCTCAGCTTAGCTGCGCTTGATTCCCAAGGGGGACTTTAAGAACCAGTATCTGTGCAAATAAGGCTTAAAATCCTCTTTCGCATACTCTCTCATACTGACCACAGCTTATGGTGCATTCTTTCCATCAATTATTAAATAAAAAGTTTGATAGTACCATATATTATTGTAAAAGCAAGCTGAAAAGTGTTTTCATGACATTTATTCTTACCTTATCTTCTTCTATTCTCTGCCTTCGCTTTTCCTCTACAGCAGCTCGCCTTCTCTCTTCCTTTAATCTCTGCTCTTCTAGCTTCTTTCTGCGTTCCTCTAAGTGTTTTTCATAATGCTGCCGAGCTCTCTCTTCTCTTTCTAACCAGACAGATTCTCTCGCAGCTGTCAGAAAAAGTCAGAAATAAAAGTGTTAACGTGCTCTATGTGATGAAGACTTTAATAGAATTTGAATAGCCAAGCTAAAGGGAAAAAACTTTTGGACACATTTTCTTAAGAAGACATCCATAATATCCTGATCTTTCCTTGTGTATTACAACATTGTGTAACCTAGTCATAGATTCATTTCATCTTGATTTATTACTATGGATTACACCAGAAATAATTAAACTATTTGAGCATGTAGTTTCTATTTTCACAAGAAATTACTGTTTGTTAGTTTAAAATACCTAAATACTTAAGCCAGATATATGTGAGCACTTCTGATGTACAAACCAGGCTAAATGACTGTATTCTTTTACTGTAAAAAGAAAGACAAAATTATCACCACTACATATATTTGTGGATCAGTACAGATGTCTTATGATAGACGTGGCTGGGATGACAATTCTAGCACCTGGTCTGTCAGCTGTATGAATACCTGACCAGAAGGAAACAAGTTCCCCACCAAAGTCAGACTAAAGGTGATCTTTCATCTGCCATGTCACACCCTGCTGCACAGCTCTAAACAGTATGTTTCAGAAGTGCTAACCACAACCCATCAAGAAATACAAGTGACAAATTTTGCCCCTCAGCAGGGTCTGAATTTTCATTAAGGAGCTATCTGGAACATGACTCAAACTGTAGTCCACATGAAATCATTTACATAGGACACTCTGGACCTCTCCCCATTGCTGTCCTGAAAGCTTTAGTCCCCACAATTTTTTGTGTTCTAAAGATACCTGTTACTTGTTTTTAAAAATCCCAGACATGTGATAATTCAGGATCTTTATGAAGTGACAGATGTGAATGCAGGATGAGATGAACCTGACAGTCATCAGACTAACATCACCACATTAGGAAACCATACACAGAAGGAGCTCATTGATAATACAACAGCAACAGGGAACCAGGACAACAAAGCATCAAAAATACTTTCAATTTCCAAGGCCAGCAATGTAAGGAAGTTCTCTACCTAAGTCTGAGACAGTATTTTTAAAATTTGATCTGGGTACTCTAGAACAGCAACCCCAGCCTTCAATTAACAGAGATATTTGTGTTGTTTGCCACAACCACATACCAAAATGCCCAAATGCTTCTAGGTGTTCAGAGGAGACACTGCAACTGCTTCTTGTAACACTAGGCCGCATCTTCACCAAACTGCTTTTTTGCACTTTCCTGCCTACTCAAACAAATCTCACATCAGCTAATAAAGAACTTATATCACACTCAAAACCTTAAGTACTTGCATATGCAATCTCACTAGTAATCTTTACTCTGAGTAGACCAGTTCACGTCTAGAGTATTCCCCCCAAGAAAACAGCTCTCTACCAGTTCAAACACTCTGCTAAGGAAGGCAGACAGCCCATTTAGCTTTCCTGTGGAATACAAACTAGCAGAGAGGTGTTTGTTCAAGCAACCATTAAGACACCCTGTTGGCAAGATGGGTAAAAGTTCAGAAAGGTGTTTGCAAGAAGGTTAACAATCTTGTCTAGAATAATGAATAATGAATGAAAACTAGGAATAGCACAGGTGCTTAGATAATATGCAGATACTAACAATAGGTGTGTGAAGTGACACCTACAAATGTGAAATAATAATGCAAGAGTTAGTGGAAGATTTACAGAAATACTTTTCTATGCTAATTTAATTGACTTGGAGAAATGTAAACTGCAGATTAAGGAAGAAAATAGCAGAATATGGCAGAAAAAAAGCAGCTTCCAGGCCAACTGAAATCTGTAAAGGCTCTTTCTTTTACATTAAGGCCTTATAAAACAGAGCCAAAATTGGTGTTCCAAAAGCAGGACTAATTCGTAAACCAGAAACATGCATCTGCTGCCCTTTCTTGGGAGCCAGTATCTCACCAAGGAATGAATGAACACAGAGATGACTCTTGCTATGGTCTACCCTTCCCATGGAATTACATGACCCCTCACGATGCTGTCATTTTATTGCCCAGGTCCAGAGAAGACTAAGCCCAACTTTTTCAACAACCTGGGTTACACCCTGAACTGAAGTGTAATACACGTCACCTCTGAGGTATCATCCCCCCTTTTTGTCTTTACCTTCTGCTTAACAATTTTATTACCTTTTACCCATTTTGACCAAAGTTCTAGCTGACACCAACTGAAGCAGCTTTTTACCTCTCCTAGGCCCGAAGTTTGTACTCCTCTGCCCCATGTGTTGCTCACAAGACTGAGATCAGGCAGACCAAGGAAACAATCTGGTTAAAATCAGGTTGCTTCCATGCCTTTTTTCTTCTAATGCTCTTGGCTGCAGCTGGTCGCAGTGGAGACTGGTCAGCCAGGGCATATGGGTAAGCAGACAAGCTGCTGGGTGCGCTTTGGGGGTTCTGAATCCAGAGGAAGCCTTGGGGCAGAAATGGGACTGTTGGGCAGTGCAGCCTGAGCTCCCCTGAAGCAAGACAGGGCTCAACAGTTTGCTGAATTCAATAGCAGGTGAATGCAAAACATGAAAAGAAACTGATTTCACCTTGTTGACACCAGACTATGATACCAGACTAATTCAAACCCACCCTACACCTAAAAGGAAGGTTACAGAATGAGGCTTCTCTGTATTTCACAGGTTTAGGAAAGTCTCTGCCCCAAGCTCTCAGTTGTTGCCTAATTTCACACACATTAAATTCTAAATTTTTTTCCTCATTTTCAAAGATCTCTGCAGTTCTGTTTGGAGCAATATCACATTTCTGTTCCTCTGACAAGTCATACTCCTAGCTTGAGATATGTTTTTTCCAAACATTAATTCTTTCTTCTCCATCAACAGAGCCAATGACTATACTGTCTGAAGACAGAAGTTTCCCAAAAGGCACAATGAGGCTGGGAAATCATGCCTGTTACTCATGAAGACATAAAAGGAAGGAAAGAGATGCTCAGAGCTTGAGTTTATGGGCCAAAACAGGTAAAATACTTCATAAAACCATATCTGAGCAAAACTTCACTAATAATGCACCAGGATCAATGAAATACTTTTAATCATTTTCCCCATTTCATTACTAGGGTTTTACCTCTTTCTTTCCCTCTTTTTTTTTTTTCCCCTCAAATAATTGTTCATTAGTGCCAGACTGCAGTAATGTTAAATAACTGTTAAATGCCATTCCTAGAGGATATGGTATTATTCTCTCCTTTCAGTATAATTACTTCCCGTGGAGCTTTTCCCTGATAGTTTTCATCTTCAAAATTGTTTCCTATTTGAGTGTGCTGTTATGTTTCATTTCTGACATAGAAATGTTTAAAGGGTTTGTTTCAGTTCTGTGGGAAGCATTGCACAGATACATATAGATAGAAAGCTTGTAATACTTTAACTTAAAAAAGGTATGTGATTTTATAGACTTAGATTATTCTAACATGTACAAACTCTAACAGTTAGTCTTAATTTCCAGTCTCTATTATTTGTCTATCTGTAGATGTCACAGAAATGGAACTCAAAAAAAAAAAATCAGAACCATTCCGTATCCTCCTCTTAAAAGGAAATCTGGAGTCCACTTCACTTCTTGCATGCAAAATTTGCATATCTTGATCTTTTTCATAAGCTTTAGCTTCCCTAGCTTACCATTCAAGAGTGGAACTAGATCGTTCCCTTTTGCAAGATCATGTGTTTGCAGTCTAACTTAGACCCACCCTGACACAGGAAATGCTCCAGCCTCTTACAGCATCCTATCACCATGATGCTATACAATTAAAAAAAAAAAAAATAAATTCAAAAATACCAGTGCACACACTCTGTTACATAGACCTTGAACACACTAAGTAACCCAAGCAATGTAGTTGCTCAAAACTGGAATTCAATCAAAACATCTCACAAAAGTTTTGAAACATCCATTCTCTCTGAAAAAGCTCAGAGTACCTACAGAGCTTAGCAGCACCTACCTCATAAAAGTGCATCTAGCTGTAGCATGTTGGCTTTTACTCAGTAGTCACTTACATGTGGACTCTAATGATCATATCAAGACACGCCACTGCTGTGAGCCAACAGACTTTCACAAATCTCGAGATCCCACGTGCCTGGAATCTCCTTCCAACAGCAACCCAGCACAAAAAGGCTCTTTCGTTCTCTCCTGAAAACAAAGCACTTCCTGAGGGATATGAGAAATTAAGAAAAGTGAAGAATAAAAACCCAACAACTTGCTTAACTGGTTTCACTGGAATATGAATTTGCCTCTAAAAGACATGGAGATTGTCATGAATGTAAATGGTTAGACCTTCTTGGTGCATTATTTGTGGTGATTTTCATAGGCTTCAGCCTGTTGTGCTGTTCAGAAAAAGTAACAAAAATAGTCTATTTGAACTTTCATGATTAAACCTGCAAAGAGAAAGGCTGAAAATATTTTTATGTTTTGGCATGTAAAAGAGTTAACGTTCACATATACTCTTGCTGCTGGGAAGACAATTGGAATGCTAAACCTCTGGCTAGAACACTAATCTGCTTTCTGTTCCAGGGAGAAGGGATGATAAAATCATACTTTTGTGATAAGGAAAGACAACTCAGTAACAGAAGCACACATTAACGATGGATTAACCATGGCAAATGGAAGCGTTAGGCAGGAATAAACTGTTACAAATAGATCTCATTTCAAACAAATATACCTCCTTCCATCATCTTTAAGTTACAGGTAAAAGGCAGCAGAAAACATACACCCATCTGTTAACATGAAGAAGTTACTAATGTTAATGCTTGGACAAAGTACTTGACTAGTACCTAGAAGCATAATTTATGATACATGTGTTTTCTGAGAAAAAGTGTTATATCTACTTTCATGAATTTATTTTTTTCAGCAGATAGGGAAATAATCTTTCCGGTTTTTTTTTGTTTTTGTTTTTTTTTTCCTAAGTATTAATTTCTACATTTTCTCTTATTAAAGAATCAAAAAGAGAGCATCAGCTTTGTTTTCACTGCCTCCTATATGCACTACTGACATTCCTGCATGAACTTAAGGGCTCACTTTTTGCCATCTATAAGATAGGTATATAGAATCATAGAATCACAGAAATGTCTGGATTGGAAGGGACTTCTAGAGGCCATCTAGTCCAACCCCCCTGCTGACAGCAGGGACATCCTCAGCTAGAGCAGCTTGCTCAGAGCCTTGTCAATCCCAACCTTGAATGTTTCCAGGGATGGGGCCTCAACCACCTCCCTGGGCAACTTGTTCCAGTGCTCCACCACGGTCATGGTAAAGAACTTCCTCCTTATTTCTAATCTAAACCCACTCCTTTCTAATTTAAAACCATTACCCCTCATCCTTCCACTCCACGCCTTTGTAAACAGGCCCTCTCCAGTCTTTTTGTAAGCTCCCTTCAGGTACTGGAAGGTGGCTGTTAAGACACCTGGAGCCTTCTCTTCTCCAGGCTGAACAATCCCAGCTCCCTCAGCCTGTCCTCATAGGAGAGGTGCTCCAGCCCC
>JANHGN010023483.1:0-43591 GCA_024605025.1 Megaceryle maxima
CTTTCCTTTCCTTTCCTTTCCTTTCCTTTCCTTTCCTTTCCTTTCCTTTCCTTTCCTTTCCTCTCCTCTCCTCTCCTTTCCCTTTCCCTTTTCCTTACCTTTCTTAAAAACAATCAAAGTTCCATGATTAAATAAATAAATAAATCTCAGAAACACACAAATAGGAATGGCCATAGGAGAAGAGTACATTTCATTAGCAGAGAAGTCAACAGTGCATTTCAACAGAACTGGTAATTGTACAATAGTGCTGCTGCCTGTGCTTTCAGTTCCTCTGAAAAACAGTAATCAGAGACAGTCCTGTAAAACATTCTTTGTGTACTGGTATAACAACCACGCGACTCTCTGGGCTCCCTGCCAGTAGTTTAAAAGTACAGTTGATGTTGCAGTTAAGTATTTGATCTTTAGAGATGTTTAATCTCTGCTCCTGCTCACATTTGAAAAAACAACCCCAGAGAACTTTCATTCAATCCCGCAGTTAATGGAAAAAGTCAGTATTTACTGAATGATATTTTGTCCACTATTTTGAGTGACTGTTCTAAACCAACTCTTTGCCTTACCTATTTAGTAGGTTTGGAAATGCAAACCGATATGACTAAAAAATATTTTAAAGCAGAAACAATGCATCAAATATTTTCTTCAGCTGTGCCAGTCTCTGTAGTAAGCTTGCTGACCTTAGAGAACAAAGCTAATGTAGGGAACAGATGACCTTGCACTTAAGCTAGGGAAATAGGACACAAGGGCTGTACAAGAAAACTAAACATAGTCAAGGCATAGGCAGAGGTACTGGGACACTCTGATCCGTGCCTTGATGTTTGGCAAAGCTGGAGCCCTAGCCAGCTAGTAGTTCGCAGCCTGGGAAAGAGCACAGAGTATTTCCAACAGGCATCTGAATTAGGCCAACAGGTTTTGAGGGTTGAAGGAGCTTAATAGCATGGAGGTGACTGGATCACGCCAGGTAGCACCAAAGCCAAATAATGGGCACCACCACCATTTAGTTCACTAGCACCAGTGTAACCAAGAGATACAGAGCTCCTTTGCAGCTACCCGAGCTTTCTTCCTTCCAGCAGTGTGGACATATCACAAGCCCCATTGCTCAGTTGTCCCGATGCATAACAGGAATAATATCCTTGTGAATTGTCAGGGTAAATTCATTAATATTCATAGGAAAACTGTAACTTGCAGTGCAAAGCAAAATTTGCTGTTTGATCCCTAGAGAGGCTTTATTACCCTACCTTGGCCAGTCTGGCAGCATTAAATCAATATCTACTTTTCCCAGATAAATATGAAGCATTTAAGAATGAACAGATTTCTCATAGCTGATAGAAGATGGAGTAAAAAAGAGAGGATTCAGAGACAACAGATACTATGGCATGACACCTTCAGGAGAACAGATTAGTCTATACTTCACACTCTCACTAGAGTGAAAAATGCATAAAAATATTGCAAGGAAAAATGTAAAGGTGGTAAATGTAATCTATGTCTCCTTGCGAGAGATACGGAGATGCAGTGAGCATGAAATGCAACAGGATATATTTAGGCATTAGGAAAACTTCTAATACCAGGAGTAGGCAAGCTCTGGTATGGCTTGCTGGGAGAGACTGAGATCTTTCAGAGCAGGCTGAACACACATTTGTCAGAAATGTTTCAATTATGGTTGAATTCGCCTGTAGGCATAGAAATGAACAAGATAATCTCTGAGTCTTTTCCAGCCTTGTATTCTATTTGTCAGTGATAAAGTGACATAGCAAGATGAGGCTGCATTTTCAGGAGCTCCTTCCTAGCAATGCAATTTTACAATGGAAAAAAAATCAGAAATTGGTGGCAAAACCCCTGTTATATTAAATGTTTTGAATCTGACTAAGAAAATAGTGCAGAAATAGGCTGTAAGGAAGCATGGCAGAGTAGACAAGGGACGGGCTGGGTGACTTAAGAGGCTTTTCTGTCTCACACTTCCGACTCGGTCTCACGACATCACCTGACTGGTGTTTAACTCATCACACTGATGCAACCGATGTTGTAAACAAAGTTACTCATTTGTGAAATACTCAGGTAATTTAAATTTGGTTCCTACAGTAATCATTCCTCTTAAGGTAGTTAAGTACACACTGTATGTGTGTTTCATTGCTGTTATTACCTGAAACAGTATATATAATAGAAACAGCCTATTCCCTTGAGGAGCATCTGTTTTTACAAAACAATTATAAGACCCACTTCTGATGCCCAAAGGTTACTTACTTACATTTTCTCTGTAGTGTGGACACCTAGTGCAGAGCAGCTGATCTTTTCTTTCACAGAGAACCAGAGCTGGTACCTTTGATGAGGGGATGCTATCTCCACTACAGAGTATCTTTTAAGCAACAAAGAGGAAGGAGGGACACCTTCTTTGAAGACAGGATGACAATCCTAAATTCAGGACATGATCAAATAACCTTCCTAAATCACCTAAAGAAGGAAAACCATTTCCTAATACCTGGAGAAGTCAAGTTTGACTAATAATATTGTTTTCTTGGAGAGGTGTAGCTAGAGTCAGGTGAAACCTGGGTTATCAGTAAATAATGTCAGAGATGTAACTACAGAGACCTCTGTCAGAAATTGCAGTTGTGAGTTCTTAGTTAAATAGCCTGACATCTTAACCCACTAAACCAAAGGATCGATCTCTACATTTACTTTCTACAGGAAGGCTGACAAAATATGGCTGCTGGTCTGTAGGAGGCCACATGGGAGGTTACAGCACATGAGGACCAACACAGCATAGTTTAAGTGCTTTGCCATGAGAACTATAGTCAGGCTTTATTATATGAAGTAGATGAGGCCCAATAAGAAGCCAGTTCTGTTTTATCACCTCACTCAAACGGGGCCTGTGTCATTGCTTTCAAGTAACAGGAGCCATTATGCTCAAGCATTTTGGTAGCTCTGGGGTCCCAAGGCATCATATGGAGAGAAAAGCACAGCTATAGAGTGGGAAAATCCCAGGAAACTTGGACCCTCCTTACTCAACCAGCCCTCACAGCTTGCATTGCTCTGGAGACAGCGTGGAAGCCCGGGCAGCTCCTGCAGTGTGAGCACAATATTTTCCCTACCCCATCACTGCTGAAAATATGAATAGCTGCATTTTGCACGACTGCAAGTTCCTAAATTATTTTAAATTCCAGATATATGCTGAGTGCCTTGTAATACTCCAGCCTCAAAGAAAGAAAGAAAGAAAGAAACCTGGAGCTCCAAACATATTGCTCAGTGTCAGTGGGAGAAGAGGAACTGTTGGACTGCTGTGATCTGAAGCAGAGCCCAGGCACTGTGGTTTGCTAACCACATCTGAAGGTGAGTTAGAGTAAAGGCCCACAGGACTGGAAGTGAAAGACTACATGGCAGCTAATTATTTAGCCAGGCGCCTATGTCCAAGCACTGGGTTAACTCACAAGATTCCAGCGCCAGTTTTTGAAATACACCTGCACAGCCCAGCTCCTTACACTAGGTCTGAATTCTTTCTGTTGATCTCCTCCCATTTCTTAACCCTACATTAGTCACTCACAGCAAGAATTATCAGCTGTTTATCTAAAATCTTATGACACATCTATTGACGGCTGATAAAGGCTGTTTCCTCATCTCCACCAAACCATTCAGCTCGAGGAGTATGTTTGACCGTCACCTCCATTGGCTGGCATGATGGACTCACTGCCACGCCTGCTGCTTGCTTTTGGTGGGTATTTTAATGACTACAGTTGACACTGAACCTGGGAATGTTCCTCTTAGGAATTACCTCAGGCTACCAAAAGGTGTTTCATCAGGTGATGTTTCCATATCACATGATCATCACACCCTCCCTTGTGGCACCGGCTTTTCCAGACCCAGAGGCCTCCCAGCCCCCTCCTTCACAGCTTCATCATCAGGCCTGGAAATGGGGGCTTCTGGCTGCTGCTCTCCACCAGACCACCAAGGAAGGCTATACATACCTTTCACCAGAGGAGGCTTAAAATGACTGCCTTCTCCTCACAGTTAGGTGCAGAAAGCTGACAGGTAATGGAGCTGCACGACTGTGGCATCTGCACCATACATGCCCTTGCATGTTGGGCTTAGCCTTGTGGGAAGCTTTGGGTTGTCCAGACCCTCACTGTTAAGTATGAGGCAGAGGAGTTCAGAGCTAGATCTGGCAGAATATGGGATTTGCACCCATGAAGAATCTGGAAACTTTTTTTTTCATCATAAATAGAGCACAGACCAAGTTGATATCTGCCCCATTGGAATTCATTCCAAGACACCATATACGTGCTTAGTCATGTACACAGAGGACCCTCGGGAAGAAAAGAAGAGCAGGAGCTATTAAGAAGCTCTTGGCTTAACTCAAGACATATTCTGGTCAAACACGTACAGCAGTAGAGCTAAACCTGGAGCAGAAACTGGGTTTGTGACACATGCTGGATCCTCAGGCTCTGCAGCACCCAGATGTGCACAGGAATAAAAACTGCTATAACTGCTGTGCTGCTGCCTGCTCTTTACAGTTTGTGTATTATCTTCACTTGTTGGTAAATTTTGCCATAGGTCACATAAAGATGCCTTATAGAAGCTTGTAGGGAGTTTTTGGAAAGGAGCATTTCCTTGATCCCATTTGTTTTCTGTGTAAATCTGTGCATGAGTTTCAGGAGTGGGGGTGGGGCTAGGAAGATGACAAGCACAAAACTGCGTGCTTTACACTGAAAAGCTGCACAAGCCAATTGTCTTGTGAATTGAATCCTTTGTCCATTTGTCTAAGGCAGCTGCTTCTGTAGCGGGGCATAATGTCACGGCAGCAAGTGGGAGGTAGTGGTCACATCTGGGGCTGACCTTTAAAAATCAGATGGGATTTTATTCTCTCTGTTTACTCACTTTGTTTGCTAGCAGACTTTTACTCAGTGGTCTTCTCTGGAGGTATTTTAGCTATTTTAGACCACAGGTGATTCTTCCCATTTCCCTGCCCATTGATTTGTGGTAAGCCTCCCATCAGAACTCAATTTATTCAGAGCAGATTAAGTTTTGCCACAGAAGTTACTTAAGTCAGTACTAATAAGTATGTACTTACATATAAGCTACCATCCAGAGTTAGCAAGTGTACCAACAGATTAATGTGCACATCAGGTTTTAAGATACAGATTCATGACATGTTTGAAAGAATGATAACAAGCCTGAATTAAAGTTCAAGTGAATTAAAATATACATGGGGTTTTTTTCCACTTTTCTCTGTCCATCTGGGGAAAAAAAAAAAACAAAAAACCCACAATTAGGTTTGCTACAATTCTTTCAAACCTTTCATGAAGTCAAATCTTAAAACCCCACATGCACATTACCAACTGCAGAAAAACTGTATCATTGTCTTATATGTAGTCTTCACAGGTTTGTAAAGGGATTTGCTAGACACAGCCTTTTAGGGAGTGTGTTTGGGTCATTTTGTGGAACACAAGTATGTTTGTAATATGGAGAGGACAGACCTTGTGTCCCAGAATCTGATTCCTGGAATAGAAACAACAGGAGAAGAAAAACAATCCTACGTCTGAGGGGTGGGTCAGGAAGTTTGGAAACTTCCACTGCGGCTGGTACTATTGCAGGCTTTCTGTGCTCTGCTGCACAACCCAGATAAACCTCATTCTGCTTCTGTTTTTTTGAACGTAAAATTGAGAAAACAATACCAACCTCAGAGTACTGTTATGAAACTGAATTTCTCAATGTTCACAAAGGTTCTGAGCTCCTTGGGTCAGTACACAGGGTTCACATGTAGTAAACACTACGTGTATGTAAAAGTAAACACAAGTTCATAAATAGATTTTGGAAGCAGTTCCCTATTGGATTTTATCCAGGAAATGAGAAAATAAGGAGGAGGGGAAAGCTAAGTGGCCTTTCATTGCATGGGATTTGTTTTTCTCACTAACGCTACATGCTGTTCAGGACTATTTCTAGGAAGAAGGAGGTAATCATAAAAATCAATCAAAAACCACTACAACTTTGCTGACTAGTAGATAAATAGCAAGTGCAGAGCAAGAGGAAGTCTGACTCAAATTTGTGGGCAGATACAATGGGGCAGAAGCATATTTAGTATTTGTTCATATAGAATGCTTTAAAAGTCTTTAAAATTACTTGAATACATGTTAATAATCCCTTAATGGCACTTTAATTAATACTAAAATAATTGTATTTGCTTTTAAATTCTTCCACCATGTATCCATCTCACACTTTTTAAGGTTCCCTGTCTCTCCTTCTCCTTCATTTAGTATTTTGGCTAAACTAGGCTCAGTGGCCTGGCATCTATTGCTCTCTTTTGTTAAATGTCATATAGTTTTTCTCCAGGCACTGCAATGCTATGGGCGAAGCTTTACAGATCCCGAACTGTAGAGAATACAGTTTATGTCACCAGCAGATGCAAACTGGGCTGGCTGACCCCAGAATAGAGCAACAGGTTCTAACATAAGTACAAGTGTCTATTTTACACTCCTGAAGATGCCATTGCTGCTAGGCTGGTGGTGAAGCAGCACTAGATTGATAGGCAAAGTGAGCTTACAGTTCCCTCTGTAGGAAGTGGAGAGGGAGAGATGATTTCAAGGGATGATTTGCTCCAAAAAGATTATTGTCTTTAGATTGCAGAAACTAATCCTTCTGTGGATTCAAATGAACCCTCTATTTCCACTGGAAAAACAAAACAAAACAAAACAAAACAAAAACAAACAAACAAACAAACAAACACTGGAGCATCCTATTTTGTTCCCTCCACATGGATGGAGGGGAAATGAGTCCATGTGAAAGAAGGAGGTGGGAACACTAGGGATCCTGTGGGAAACTCTGGAGTGGCTGACACTGAGGATCCTTACCCAGATGTCATGCAAGGAAGGGCTAAATGCTGATACCTCTGGCTTTTGGGAGCCCTCCTCAGTGTTGGAAGAAGGCTCCATCCATCTCCTGTCAAAACATGAGGGAAAGCATTGCTGGGCTGGATGCAGCTCAGCTCTTGCATGCATGGATGCTCTGCCAAAGGAAAAATTTTCCCCACCAGCCAGTCCCCCTATCCCTCTGGATCTCTCATTCCTTATGCCCCAACTCAGCTTCACTCTTGCCATTAACTTCTGCATCGCTTCCCAAGCTTTCTTCCAAACCTGGCTCCATCACCACAGACTATCCTACTAGTAGTCCTTTGCTACTTACAGGCTACAGGAAAAGTGCCCAGCCCATGAAAAAGCTGAATATCTGGGTTCTTCAGTAAACACTGGGTTAATACTTAGTCCATGTGTCCTGTGTCACCCATTAGACACATACTGCCTGCAGGAGATTAGACACCTGCTTTGGTCTTCTTCTTGCAGTCATTAAGTGTTGGTGTAGCATGTCTGCCAAATCCCTATTAATAAACCATCCTTTTGTCTGTTGCAGAGTTATGCCAAGATAAAATACCATTCCCATTCTACCACCCATCAGCTTTGTGTTTCACAGGTCTAAGAGAGCTTTATTTTCTGTACCATTTCCTGATCTACTGAGATTTGTGCAGCTCTTACAAGAGGAAGAATATAAAAATCAGTGAACTAGCCACATAAGAGTTATAGGAAACTGCTTGTTCTCAGCTATACCATTAGGAACACCCACAACCTACTCTGAGACAAAGTATATTAGTTTTGATCAAAACATAAACTTTATCGCACAGTTTATATCCACATGTGTTGCTGTGGAAATATCCTGTGGCCATCTTCATGGGCTCCTACTTTACCAGTCTAAAACAGCTGCTGGAGGGGAGCAGAAGGGACAGATGAAATGAAAAATAAAGCAAATTTCCTTCTTTTATCATTGAAACTCCCTTCACTTAATTTTATTTTTTACGTGGCAGGGGCCAGGGCGGGGGGAGGGATTCTTTTGTTTATTATCTGTTTATTAAATGCATTACCCCTATCTTATGCACAGCACAGCCTCCACGAATCTCACAGTATATTACAAAAGATGTTATTAGCATAATCCCTTTTTAACAGATGGAGCAACTGAGAAAGTTATGGGTTATTGAAACTTATCCAGCAGCACAAGGGAAAAGAGCTTTGTCATGCTGTCACAGGCCAGCACTGCACTGATTAGGACAAGAGCTACTGTGTATTTCTCAATCTTAGCTGCGAGTCAAGTCTTACTTGGTTTATGTTCAGGTTTTGGCCTCTATTGCACACAGAACATAAAATTTCCAGGGGAAGGGATTTATAAGTACACAAACTTTTTTACCAAAGGTCATTTCTGTATTACTTTAAATTAGCTCAATTGCAATGACTGTTGCATGCACACTGACCTTCCAAAAAAATGCGAGGATTCTACCAGTGAATCCGATTTAACTAAGAATATAAAGATGAAGGACATTTGAATACCTATGAGAAAACTCTCTTACAAGATTAATCTCTTTTATTTTAAATTGGGCTAATACAAACTAAGGAAACGGTTTTCAAGAGACTTTTAATACAAATATTTATTGTAATTTATTTATTTATTAAAGAGCATATTTCCAATTATTCTCCTAAGTGCCCCTCTGCAGGAAAGGCCCCCTTCAGATGTCTTTGACTCCTAAAAACCTCTAGTGGAAAGCTCTCAGACTGGAGGTGCTCAGATATTTCTGATGAAAGAAGATCCCTGAACTTTAGAGATTTCTCAGAAATATTTACGGGGACAGAGATCCTTCAAATCCCCAACTTATACCTCTGTCTCATGTTTCTTTGCCTTCAAGCATCCAAGAAATAGTGAGTCCCGAGATCCTAAAATACTTAGGAAAAGATAAGGCAATCCATCATAATTTCCATATTTTAAAGGAAAATCAATTATTTTATTAGCAAAGCTATTCAGAACTCTTAATTGCTTGTGTAAGTATAAATTAACCTTGAGATGTTTGATGATATATTATTTGCTTTTTAAAAGGTTGCCTCTGTCCTGTAGCAGATTGTTACGTGATGGATGTTAGCATTAAAGCTGTACTACATGCAGAGGCTGAGCAAAAAGAATGGTGAATTATACTCCAGCGTAACACAGGAAGAAAAACACCCCTGAAATGTAAAACACTGATATAAATGTAAATACATTAAAAACTTTCAGACCCATTAGCAGGTATACAAAATATCTGGAGGTAGAAATGTATCCAGATTCACTGACCTTTTTTTTAAAGGATACATCCAATTTAATTGACTGTGATGGCTACAGGATGTTATTTAACACATTGCCTCCTTTCTAACAAGAGGAAGATAAATGCCAGGCATCAGTCACCAGTGGAGGTCACTTTTGGTTTAGAAATCTTCCACTTTAAAGGCCTTTTGGCAACAACACAACTTCTGCAAAAGCAGAAAGGAGCAAACTGGGGTTTGTAACTTGTTCATGAAAATCCATTGTAAAATATTTATTTCATTGTAGGATATTTTGTAGCCTAGAAGGGATTCAGGGACTTCTAGCAAATTATGTTCATGAAACAGCCATTCTCACTAATTTTTTTTCCATATTAGAGAGTTTTTCAGTGTGGCTATTTTGTCCTGAAAGACAATAACATTAATAAATCAATGACCTGAAACATAAACTATAGGATTGGATTAGAATGAAAAAAAGCATGAAGAAGAAAATGTTAAAAATATTTACCTGATCCATGGATCAGATATCTACTCCTTATCTCAAAGGCTGCAAGTTTCTGGCTTTTGCTATGAAGGAAGCAAAGAAAGAGCAAAGAAATGTAGCAATACTCTGTGTATTGGATTAATTTCTAGATTAATCCTGCAAAATCTTACTCCTCTGAGGGCTCATCTTTAGATGATTGATACAGTTGACTTCTGAGGGAGAATGTGTCTGATAAAAATATTTTTTTAGACCAGATGTGAATGTTCAGCCTCTTTCTTTTTGTAGTTTTTTTTTTTTCTTGCTTCCTCAGGTCCTCATGAAAGGGGGCTGCTTCCTGGCCTCTCTTGCTTGGGAGCATCTGTGCAATCCCTTCCCCCTTGTATTCCCCATCACTTTTGAGCAAGGTACAATTTGCTCAGCCATTATAGCAGTGCATTTCAGCAACAATGCCACAAAACCAGCATTAATCTAGGATCAGACTAAGGCTTCTGTGAAATTCAGAAGACAGAAGAGAAGAAATTAGGAGAGGTCAAGGGAATATAGAAGCCACATAAATTGCCCAATCGAGTATTTTCTTCTTGGCCTTCCTGAAGAAAGGATGGAGAATTTATGGTGAATGGGCATGTTTCCATTGCCTGGTAACAGTGCCTATAATATATTGCCTACTGTGTTTGAGTAAATGATTGCTCTTTTGTACTGTGGTCTGTAGTTTTGATGATGAATTTACATATTAAAAAAAATATATAAAAATCACAGCTTGCCACTTATTGAAGATTTAAAGGGCTATAACTCCTAAGTAATACCACTGAGAGATAAACAGGCTCTTGATTCCTCCCCCTGAGTGCCATGGCAGTGCCACAGAATTCCAGTTGTTGAAGCCTAAACAAAACTCACACATAAGCACACCAAATTTCAGGCTCCCCCAGGACACAATGCAAAGACTCTCTGTTCAGAGACACTCATTTGCTGTCTGTTAGCTTTGCAGGGAAACCATTCCAATACAGTAACAGGCAGTGGCACAGGCACACAGAGAGCTCAAGGATGGTGGTGGTGAAGGTGCAGCAAAAGGTACCAGCTTCAGCTGGAACAATACAGAAGACATGTTAAAGAAGAAACAGTTTAAAGAACTTGTTTTTGTCTCTGCATTCATATATATGGCATTATACTGGTATTTTCACTCTGAGAGAGTGGCTACTGGTACCAAAGGACATGAATTTTGAGGACTGTCTTGGGGTCACTTTCCTTCCTGATCTAATGAACTGCAATTCCAGGTGGAGTGTACCTTGATTCTAATACATGGTGCATTTAAATTGAGAGCGTGGGGGCTTGAGCTGTAAGGCAGCGTGCCTGGACAGGATGGGCATGCACAAGGCTTTGCAATGAAACCTGCCCTTCTCTTCTCACTGCTCTTTTACTCCACTGAGAAGCATAGATTTGCTTTCTGCTCCCACTCTCACTTCCACACCTGTCTCTAGCCCTTGACATATGCAGCTCCATTTGCAATCTCTTACTTATTTCTATTTGTAAAGGCAATAAGGTCCATAAGGCCATTTGTTTCCATTTCCTTGTCACGTCTCCATTTCAAGCAAAACAGAAGACAGTTCTGCATTTCCTGAACCATTTTGCTATGAATACTCTTCTCCGATGATCTCCGCAGCTTGTGCCTGATAAAACCAGAGGACACGTGTTGTTGGGGTGTCAATACAATAGTCCCTTTTCATGCACACCACATTATGGCACCTGCAGCCTCATGGCTTCCTAGGTGACAGTGATAGGAAATGCTCAGCTGATGACAGCCCAGCTCTTATCTGCTTGTTGATTTGGAGTAGAACCATTCTGGGAACCTGGAGTGTAAATGCCAAACTTCTGCTGTTTTTCAGGAAGCTTTTTCTTACCACCAGAGACAGGGGACTTTAAATTTTAACCTCTGACATGACTGGTAAGAGCTTTATAAATATTTGAATGCAGATGTCTGAAAGTGAGGCAAAAAATATAGAATCGTAGATTTTATTTTTTTTTTTGGCAGAAGAGACCTTTTAGATCATTAAGGCCAGTTATCAATTACATTAATTACTGATTTCAGAACCCTCAGCTTTTAAGGCAGACCTGGTTCTTGGGGATATTTGTGCTTTCTACTTGTTTAGACTTTTTTGATGCTTTCCACTTCTAGGAGTGTTTTGAACTCGCAGTCCAGATCACAGTGTAGGTCTTGCTTAGCTGCTTGGTCAGAGCTGCTGGATCTTACACCTAGACTGATCAGTCTTTAGGCCATGGCCTTGACATGGTGTAAATTCCTGCTCCAGCTGGGATGCCTCTCTCACAGACCACTACAAGGAGTAGGAGAGTTGGAAACAGAGAGGTTAATGCTCCATTTGCATTTACAGCAGCATAAGATAAGTAAGTGTTATTAAAGCATTACTCATCATGCAGAGAAAGGTTATCGTTCAAAGGCAGCAGAGGCGAAAGGAACTGGAAGGCAAAGCAGCTGACAGCCTTGATACTATTTGCCTACCACTTTTTGCCCTCGCAGCCTTTCATCCCCGTGGACCAAGATGAACTTTCAAACCTATATTAAGACAGGACAGGCTCTCTTAGGCATGATCTCCAAGTACAGAAGGATTGCTGACCTCCAGCAACCTTCTCTAAATAAAATGCAAAAGAGCTCAGTCTCCAGTTAGGTCCCCAGAGAGGTGTTCTGAAAGCTGCAGGATGAACAATAGTGAAGGGTCCAGGTTCAATTTATTGTTTATGTTTCAGTAGGTGGGAAGGCAGCACACATTCTTGATGCTGAAGGAAAGCACATCTGCAATGAATACCTTTGAGATTTATTCACCCTTGGAAAAATATGTCCTCTAGTTGCTGAAGTGTCAGCCCTCCTAAATGGGAGCAAGGGGCTGTGACCAGGCAGCACCTCCTCCCTAGGCTATGGCTGCTGACCTGCCAGGTGCAGCAGGATAAAGCCACCGGGGGAAAAATGCTCCTACCTCTGAAAAGCCTGAAGTTTGCTCATCAGGTGGCTGAAAAAAGGCCAACCAAAATAAAACAGAACAAGACCCCACCCTGTGGACCCTGTGTGTAAGGACACAGTTGAATCCTTGTGCCTTGAAGTGGTACAGATCATCTGCAGGTCACAGAAATCACAGAAACATAGAATGTTAAGGGTTGGAAGGGATCTCCAAAGATCATCAAGTCCAACCCCCCTGCCAGAACAGGACCGAAACTAGGGCAGATCACTCAGAAATTCATCCAGACAGGTCTTGAAAGTCTCCAGAGAAGGTGACTCCACAGCCTCTCTGGGGAGTCTGTTCCAGTGCTCTGTGATGCTTCCAGAGGAGAAGTTCTTCCTCATGCTGAGGTGGGACTTCCTGTGCTATCACAGGGCACAAGTGAAAAGAGGGTGTACCTGTCTCGATGCAGAAGGTAAGAAAGCCAGCAAGGGGAATCAGGCCCTGTATGAGACATTCTTCACTGCGAAAGGTCCATGGGATGGGGAAGAGACAAGACCATTCCCATCTGCATGGACAGCTGGGAACAGTCCTGCTGTCAGAGTAGCTGGGGGCATGCGTGCTGCAAAATGCAGGAGACTGGAAGTGACTGCAGTCACCAGCTAAATGTGATTTCCAGCTGGTCTAAGCTGGCACAGCATCATGGGGTGAAAGCAGCCTCTGGCCCTAGCCCACTCTTTCCAATTTACTCAAGGTAACAGTTTTCTTGTAGGAAGAGTTTAACAATGAGAGATGCACAGAGGTTTTTAGCTTTCCAAAGAAACTGATGCTAATTAAATCATTAACCCCACTGAAATCTGGTAAATCCAAGGCTGTCTGCAGCCCTGGAGAGTTTTATCAATGGATTGTCCTGGGACTGGGCAGAGATTGATAGAAACGTGCCCTTGAGAAGCCAAACAGTTCCTTCTTCGATGGCAGCGTCAACTGCAGCTGTAGCATTCACAGCAGATGGCAATTTAATTGCAGCAAGACTGCATTTCCAGAAGGCATCTCCCAGAGGATGCAAAATACAGTATAAGCTTCAGGTTAAATTAACCTAAAGCAGTTGAGGGGAGGAGGAAAATGAAGGTTACAGTTTTCAAGTGTGCCCATTTTATTTGGATACCCAATCAAAGCAGCTCAAGGAGGATTTTCACAGATGTTCAGCACTTGCAGTTCAGGTGAAATTTGTTCCAAGGAATTTCTACATGAAAGTCTCAAACTGTGATCTCAGAGCAAAGCTGCCTGCAGTAAGTGGAAACACTGGAAAATAAAACCTGAATTTTGCCTCAGGCTGTATAGGAAGTTGGTAGTTTGTTCAGGAATTTGTAAAGATGTCTTTGTGTCTGCTATGCTTTAGACATACCCAGCCCTGCTCTAAAATTTTGTGATGAGAGTGGATGAGTACTTTCAATGTCCCTCCTAGATATTTCTGTAGTTAAATGTGAACAGTGATAGCATCTGTTAGCTAAGCTACGCAGCCCACACTATCTCATTAGTTATCAGGTAAAAAAGGATCTTTATGGGGTCAAATTGAAAGAAAACATATGCAGAGCTTGGGGGTGTTTTAATAATATTCACTTTTCTCCTATGTGGTTGTGGTGGGGTTTTTTTGGTACATATGTTACTGGCTTTCAATGCCCACCACAAAGTGTAATTCAGAAAAATCCCCCCCATGGCTCAGCCCCTGGGACTTCTGGGAGGACACAGTAGGAGGGCAGCAATGTCCAGGGATGCAGGGGGGGGGGGGGGATAAGTCTGAAGAGGCATTATCTCTCCATCCAAGATACTCCTGTTGCATTGAAGAATATAACTGCTTTTTGCCCCAGACTGGAGGAGCAGAAACATTCTCTACAAATGGCCCAGCAGTGGCCATTATGGGCAATATTTGTTTAGAAGAAAAGCTGCACAGCAACCCTGGACTCTTTTACCCCAGCTGGCATCTCTCCCTGGAAAGCAGCAGTAATACAGCCCCCAGAGCAACTCCCCCACCATCCTTCACTTATAAGACAGCTGCCTGCCCCAAAGCAGTGGGATTTCAAGCACATTCTTAGAGACAAAATAAATAAGCCCTGACTGAACTGGTGAAACAATGAAAAAGTTGGAATACAAGCAAACTAATCACTGGAATAAAGGACTTTTCTCCACGTCGCTGCCACCAGCCTTATCCCCACACATCACATTCATGCCTGGCTGCCAACAAATACTTAAGGATAGCATAACCTAAATAGCCCAGCAGCAACCTGGGCTTCAGGTCACACTGCTCCAGTAGAGTCCTCCCTTCTGAATGTTCCCATTTCCATCAGTATAGCTTATTCACAATTTTCTATTGAAACTTCACATGCCATCACATTGCTAATGAGTGTCAAAAGGGGATAAGAAGCTGAACTGATTACTCAGGTTTTTAAGATCATTTTCTTCTTGCTGCTTAATTTGTGTAGATACCACAAAGCTGTCTTTAGTATGTTTCTGTTTCAGGTCTAAGGGCACTTGTCTTTAATTCTAGTACCACCATCCCCACCGTATTATATCAACTTCTCTCAGTGTTGCATAACTTTTGACTTTTTCCTTTATTCCTCATTTGAGAAGGATAGAAGTGTACAGTTTCATTCATATCCTTAGAGAAACAAAATATCTGTATGAAATCATATTTTTGTGGTCCTCTTGCAATGTCATGGTAAATCAGAGGAAGGGTTTTGAGGTCTAGATGCCTACAAAAACCAAAATTTTTGCTTCTGAAAGAATCTATTTTTTTTAATGACGTGTTACTTTTCAAAACCTAGGGTTCATACATTTATCTTTGCATACCCAGGGAGTCTCTTTATCAAAGAGCTCTCTATTAAGAGCTTTTAATATTCTCAGATATATGTATTCTGTCATCCTTTCTAAGGACCATAATTTTCTCACTACTCTATGATATAACAACATGCAGAAGCACTTCAGTAAATCTATGAAGACAAATGGTCCTTCTTTTCAGAAGTCCTTAGCAGAAATTCAGAGTCAGCAAGTCCTAAAGGCCAATAGCAACACTTTCAAATTATCTTCAGCATGTCTATTTCCATCAGAAATCCAATATGCTTTGTATGCCAAATAGCACTGTTTATTTTACTTGTAAAGAAACTTACATATTTGTTGCAGAACATACTGTTCTACAGAGCAGTGGGATCCATGTTTTCCCTTCACTGTTTAACGGACTTAAATGCGAAGGAAACTCTCAGAAGGAAACTTTAGCTAAAGTGCACATGCAAATAATCAAAAGTACAAATCTAATAGTCAAAATCTTATGTAGGTCATCTTAATTTTTAATGACTTTATATCCAGAAATCCACTGATGTTCAAAGTTTAAAGAACAAAACTATAATCCCTGCCTTCTTTGTTTATACTTCGGGTTTGGTTTATATCAAATGTAGTTTAGATGGTCCCTATCACTCCAACCAACTGCTAACTATTCAGTACCTATCTCACCACACTCAGACTTCATTCCTCTCAGACATTAGGGGATTTTCAGTAGAAAGATAAACTTTCCACCTACAAATATTCTCCCACATACTAAATAGTTAAGAAATCAACATATATAAATTATTTTCCTACTCATCAAAAATAGACACCAACACACAAATACTGTTGCTCACCAGGAAACCCGTGTCTTGATAGTGAGAACAACTGGTATTCCTTTTCATCCTCCATGCATGTTCCACCAAAATGAGACTATTTTAAATCCACATTCCTATCACCAGCTAAGCAAATTTATTCTATGCCTTTTACCTTCAAAAAAGCAATTGTCTTTGGTAACTCCTTGAAAACCTGCAGGAGAGAGCAGTCCCATGCTTACATACAGATTCACACATGACCACAATCAGAAACCATTTCAAACTTTGGTATTCCCAGAAAAAAAAAATCTTAGCTGTTTGTGCCTGTAAAAATATATGGCCATTTAAGGTTATTAAATGAAACCATAAATACTAGTTTCAAGCATATAACTGGTTTTTAATCACTTCAATGCTTTAAGCAATAGAAAACCTTGGTTGTAACCCCCTCCCTTTTCCTCAAACTTAAAGAATTTCCAGACAATTCAGTAGACTTGTTCCTATTTCGACTCAAAGCTATTTCAGAGTGAATGCATCCTCTGTTGTTCCATCAGAAAACCATACTGACCCACATTCTCTCTAGCATCATCAAGCACAAATCTTAAAACACAGGACCATGCAACCATGGTTAGTGGACCATCGGTGCAGATTGTCTTTCATTAAGGCAGCTTCTATCTTACTTTAAAAATTTACACAGTATTTTTGTATTTGGCATAGTGATCATACTGTTTGGGGTTTTTTTTTTTAATGCAGACCTTCAGAGCAAACATTTTGTCTTTTGTTTACACAATTTTCCCTCCATTATACCTAAAAGCTATCTTTCAACAGTGCTGCTTTACACAGTGAGACAGCAAACAGTACAGAATCATCAGTCAGGTTTTCCTGTAGCATCTGAGATATGCAACACAAGGAAAAGAAGGTTTTCCCTAGTCCTAGGGAAAGTTTGTTTTGTTTTTTTCTCTCTCAAATGTCCACAGGTAGAACTAGAACAGACAGTCTAACCATTAAGGAAACACAAATTTCAACAGGAGAGGAAAAAAGCTGATGATACTCAGTTCTTCTAGATTTACACAGCACAACTTCTTACTTTTTTCTAGAGCCTTAAAATTATATTTATGCAACCTTAGGACATAGACTCTTACCCAAGACCAAGGAGAGCCAGTTGGGGTCTCTGGATGGTCGTCCTCCTCAGATGACATTCTGAGCTGATCATTTTCCCCCATTCTTTGCATACACTGGGTTTTGGCCATATACAAAAATGTTGCCTTCAGGTTTTAGCTGTTGACAACAAAGCTCCAGAGAATATAATTTCCCAGTGAACATGTTTGCTTGCTAATTTTACCTGCTGAAGTTCTTGGAAGCAAAGGCAGAGCAAGAAACCTGAGCTCAGTAAAACAGATCACACTTCCCTTACAACTGGCTCCTCAAGTATCCTAATTAAGTCATAAGGTTTAGTGAAAATTTAGAGCCTCCTAAACACAAATTCACTTCCAAGCAGTTGGTATCCTTACTTTCATGCAGAATTTTCATGGTCGACTTTCTAAGTTACAAATTCTGTGAACAGAATGTAAGGAATTTTCACTGCCAACATTTTATTAACATCATTAGTCATATTTTGTGTGCAATTTAATGGTTTCTTTTCATTTTCAAGACAGGTTCTTAATGTCAAAATCTAATTCTGCATTTCTGAACAGCTACATAGCTTCAAAACCATGACTGTATGCATGTGAAGGCAGTACAACTCTTCTATTCTTCTGTGCAATCAAGTTTGAAAGAGGGCTATTTTCTTTTATATTTGTTCCTTTTGGTCTTCTGTTTCTGATAGGTTTGGTACCAGAATGTAAAATCCATTTCTTATTGAACTTACCTTATGTACCTTGAGCCAAACTCACACTGATACCTGTCAGACTTCTGGTTTTGTAAGAGATGACTTCTGAGTCTTCTGACATCTTGAATCACTTAGGAATGGCAGCTTTGTCACCAGTATCAGAGAAGACTCTTTATAACTGAACTGACCATTAATTCACAGCTGTGATATGCTTTCAAATTCACAACCTTCAGCTTGAATTTTGTTATTTATTACTCCTCTGCTTATAAGGCTGCAAAAAAATTGCTACCAAAACCCCTGAATATTTCTGATACATCTCTGACTTTGGGCAAAGGCTTCTAAACCTTTCCACTGAGTTATATAACAAAATGAGCTATATATAGCACACAAGTGCAGGAGACTCCTACTGTTAGCTATGAGCTAATAATGACTGTCAAATGAATAAATATGCCCAGCTATATTTGATATTTAAACTTAAGCTATATATATGTAAATTCAGTAAGTAGGAAAATAATTAACTGATGGAAAAAGAAAACTTTGGAAATACAGTATTGAGTAGAGAAATAGCCTGTTGCCAGTACATAGTCTTTCACCCCTGTGTGCGTTACTAAGCTGGGCAGCATGTAAAAATAGAGAAGACTAAAAAGTGATAGCCCTTTCTGACAGTTGGCATCCCACCAGACATTGTCAGCTTGTGGATAAGGGTATCACAGTTGCACAGGCTGTAGTTTGACTGTGTGTGGTTTTCAAAAGCAACATCAGAATCAGCTGTACTTACCTGTGTCCTCCTTATCCCAAACTACAACATGCAGGGCTTTCTAATGTCTGAAACAGTTTCCTAAATCTATTCTAGGATCTCAAGAAGAGCTGTGACATCCCTGCTGAGAAGGAAGCTCACTACAGCATGGAACTGCCTCTAAGTTTTGGCAGGATGGGGAACAAGGTGTTATTTATTCCTGTGCATCAACCAAAACTAACACAGCTGCCAAACTGGTGCAGGTGTCTGATGTGGCAAAGCAAATGTCAGTTTGCATCACAGAACAGGCATCAGGTGCAAGCAACACATACTCTTGGGTCACTACAGTTATCACTACTTGGGCCTATGGGAGTCTGCTGAACTGCCCTCAGCATCCCTTCTGCACTGGTAGGCAGCCTCGCGTTGCCAGCTCTGACCTGCTCCTGCCCCTGAAACTCTGTTACTCTGGCCAGTCCCCAGTGGACATCCCTCCTGATGGGTGACTTAGGATCACAGGACATTGACTTGGAAGATGGCTGCAAAAGACAGCTTTCAGAAAAAAATTGATGCTTACTTAGACTCTCACAATTCACATCAGAAACTCAGAATCTGTAGTGGTCCAGTAGTCACTTCCAAGTTGCAGTCTAACACTTCCAAGAGAAAACAGCAAAGCACTTCAGTTACCAAGATGCTCGAGTTACTCATTTCTGTTGTACAGCAAATGTCAAGATTCTAAGCACAGAAACCCATTTATTAACTATCTGACAGATCACATTTTCTTTGTGGAACAATTTTGGGGAAGGAAATTCAGTACAATTCTTCTCATTTCAGCTAAACAGGGAAATGCCACACCTAACAAAATTCAATGGCATTCCTGCTTCTACTGAAAGGTGCATTTACCGAACTGAAAAGATGGGAACCACTGTTTGTTGGAATAATTTTCCACTGTCACCTCCATTTCTTCTGCTAAATTTGCTTTCAAGCTCTGATGGGTAGGTTTAACAATCTATCAGAAATACTGTTTAAAACTGTGTAGCATGTTGTGTAATGTTTATTTATATAGTTCTTCAAGAAGTAGCAGTGCATCTTTCCCAGCACACTGTATTTTTGAGGCCTTTGTCATATTCTGCACTGTACAATTTCAGGACCTTTCTGCATTCACCAGGAAGCACTAACAAGTATGAGCATTCCTTCTGTGCAACTTACATGAGCCCAACAACTGCTGTTCCTGGATCAATGCATCTGATAGTCTGGTGTCCTGTGTCCAAGTCACTGTCTGGTGTCCTGTGTCCTGTCACCACACACCTTCTGATCAAGATACACAGAAATGGAATAATAACCAGATATTGAAAGAAATTTCTCCACAAGTTTTATAAATTAGGACAGTGGTTCCCAGCCTTTTCCCAAGGCTGCCATTCCTACCACCTGCTCCCCTTCCCACTTCCTCTGGTGACATGTTCACACAGCCAGGCCACTGTCTCTTTACCTCCTTTCTACTGCTCGCTCACGACTCCAACAGTTGCTTTTCTCTCACTCCCTTCCCATTTCTCCACTCTCAGGACTTCACAACTTTGCTGCTACTTCCCAAGTTGGAGTTATGAACCAAAGCCACATGTGGAACGTGGGGGCTGACACAAAATTCACAGAAGATATTCTCAGAGTCACAGTTCACACAAGCTTTACAATGGTTTTTGAGCTCCTGCTCAGCTCTTAGACTCTGTGAAATCTTGTAGTAACAAGTTTCATTGGATAGTTAAGCAGAGTAAACAGAAATCTTCATGTCAGTTTTAAACATTGCCTAATGATTTCACTGCATGTTGATACAAGGTAGACAGAAGCCAACTTCTTTTTATAAACAATGTCTGGAAGTGCTGTATCATGAGAAGGAAAAAAATCCAACATTTATAATCATTCCAGAATATTTAAATATAATAATATTAGTTCAGGGTAGCCTTCATCTGAACTTTATTTTGCTGAACTGATAAGATTGTCATCTTATTTGTAATAAAATAATTATTCAACTTAAAGATTATTTGAAGATACTTTTAAATACAATCACACCTCTACTGTACTGGGATAGCATTACTCACATAATATAGTTTAACTTTCTCCAGCCTTTTCACATTTTATCAGTTGCTGTGGACAAAGCACATGGAACTGCTTTTTATTTTCTTTCTGTAAAGGCTTTTGTCTCATGAACACCCACAGCAATTTATAGCACCTTGATACTTGAAAAAGAGCTCTATTAAGAAAGCAAGTATAAAAACTACCTTACACAGCTGCTGAATTTTAACTCTTCTGTCTTGCAAAACCTGCAGAGGTAAGACTCGAGATGCTGCGTGTTCAACCCTAACATGAGCTTAGTAGGGAATTTCAGACTGGTACACAGTGCTGCCAGGCTGCCCCAACACAAGTGCCCCCTGGGACAGATCTATGAGATTTATGGCTGATAAGTCAACAGTATTTACAAGAGTAATTTAAGTTTGAATAGAAAGAAATCACACCATCTCCAAAAAACAGGAGACTCTGTGTGTTTGCAAAAGCACATTCTGCACTGGTATCATATGATGCAAAATTAATCCAGTGGTTACTGCAATACCCTGTGAGCCAGTAATTGTTCTTCAAACTGTTACTAGTCCATATAGGTAGTAACAAGTAAAAACTCACTTTCCGAGCAATCCTTTTGAGTACTGTGCTCAGTTTTGGTCTTCACTATACAAAAAAGATGTGGACAGGCCAGAAAGGGTCCAGAGAAGGACCACAAGGATGATCATAGGACTGGAATACCTGCCATATGAAGAAAGGCTGAGAAAACTGGGTTGGTTCAGCCTAGAGAAGGCTTAAGGGAGACCTTATTACCTTGTACCAGTACATAAGAGGTGGCTACCAAGAAGTTGGAGACTCACTTTTTACAAGGAGTCACATGGAAACAACAAGGGACGATGGGTACAAGTTACTCCTGAGGAGATTCCAGTTGGACTCTAGAAGAAAATTTTCACCATGAGAGCAATTAGACATTGGAATAATCTCCCAAGGGAAGTAGTGGATTCCCTTAGTTAAGCTGAGACTCAGCCTAACAGGGTGCTGGGCCATCTCATTTAAACTATATATATGTATTGCATATTTATATATATAAAAACTATATATATTATATATATAGTTTACCTTAAAAGGTTTGACTAGATGATCCTTGAGGTCCCTTCCAACCTAGTATTCTATGATTCTATGATTCCTATAGTTTCAAAGTATAAAGAAAATTAAGTTGCTGTTAACAGTGCCACTCAACATTTTCTAGAGCACCTCAGCACACACTGCCACAATAATAATCCTCAGTACTTTTAGACTTTAAGTGCATAATCAACACATCAGCCATGTAACAAGTGTGAAGAAATTTGCTTCTGTTTATATTGCTATGTAAATCTAAATCAAACATTTCAATTTTCTTAAAGTTTTTAATCAAAACCACGTTTACATATGAAGCAGCTTTATGAAGCCTTTCTTTAAATCATGGCCAGTGATTCCAAATGTTTTTTTTTTCTCACTGAGTAGGAGTCTCAATGTTATATCTAATACCCCATCACTCCCATACTAAAAAATATGTCACCAGTGGGCAATGCCAGCAGTTAGACTATTGCCTCAAAACTCCCAGATTTCTGTCCTCCACAATCATCAATGGTTATTTTGGGGTCTATCAAAAAAAGACTGGAAGTGTTATAAAAACATTTGCAAATGACCAGAATCACTGAGTATTTCTTCAGGTGAAGACTGGAGCAGGGATAACAAGTAGAAGACAGTCAACAGGCAGAGGATGTGTGGGACTAGTTTTACTTTTCATCAAAGAGCTGTGTCCTTAAGGAAGTGTGAAAAAGGAAAGAATATGGCGTTTATTTCATACTTGTATAGCCACTCTATTTCAGTGATGGCTGATGAAGTATTAAGACTGGTTGCTGAAGGGTGGAGGATGACGTGTGAGTGGAGGACTGTGGTGGGAGAATGGAAAGGCAGAGTGGTGGATTGTGTGTGGTGGGGTAAAAGGCTGTGTAGTGGGTGCAGGTGCCTGCTGGTGCGTGGGACTGTGGTTAAGCAGCTCATGGTAGATTGATGCAAGCAGAGGCTGATCTTTAAGATAATTGCGATGTGTTACCATTCTGAGAAACATCTCTAGCAAAGCATTTTCTGCTACAGATGCCATAGCACTCTCTGGGGAACAGACTGCATGAAGAAATGATGTCTTATAATCCCACACACAGCCCAGCAGCCTGTGGCACACAGCTGGGACCTACTGAATTGGGTGCTTATGCCACCTACCCGAATTCCCTCTGCCACAGAAATCTTGATTCTTTCACACTGCACACAGCCTTTGCTCAGGGTGCTTGTGCCCTGGCAAACACTTCCTACCACAGCCAGGAGCCCTACTTGCCCCCCAGTTGCTACCTCTGTTCATAGACCCTGCTTCCCTTGCTCTCTATTTTCTACCCTATAAAGCTCTTCCCTAACCCTTGCTTTGGTTTGTTTGTCTATTACTTGTACCTCTGTTTTTGTGGGAGTGACACATTTCATCAGACAGCCTTTGAAAAGCAGCCCCCTCTCAAGCAATATTTAGCAGCTGCTTTTAGATACAGAGTGGGAGCCAAGATCTGTACATTCCCACAACATCACCACAACAGGAGGCATTTCCTAGGGAAGGATGAAGTCCCTTACATCCTCTAGTGTTCTAATCCTCTGTAATGCCCAGATGATTAGATACCAGACATTAGTGCTTAAGTGCTTGTGAAGAGTGCTTTTAGAGTGGAGAGATGATGGTAAGAAGGAAAATTATGTGACCTTCCCAGTAACCCTTTCTGTATTTGGATATTATCTTTTGTGGAAGCTGAGTCATAAATACTTCACTCTCTGCCACCAATACAGAACATGCTAACAATACTATCTGCAGGTGATAATAGTGAATGACTAAACCAGCAAGAGTGGAAAGCACTAGAGAACAAGGTGGAGGCTCTAAAAAGTCTGTAAAAGCATGCAGACAATGCCTTTTATTTTGTTTGCTACTACGTTATCAAGTCAATCCATGTAATAGAAACCTTCATCTATTTGCCATGTCCAAAGTCAGAAAGAAAATACTTAAAAAAATTGTGTATGTAATGTGCATGGTCCAAGTTTACCCACAAAGGGAAAACCTTTTTGAGTCTCTTTTAAGGTCAGAGAATGAGTAATTCCCTCCCATAAAAGGCAAGAGAAGGGTGGAGATAGGACTTGGGCTACTAAGCCTACACATGCACCTGTGGTAAACAACTACTGAACAAAGAAAATGCAGCATAGGATGCCAGTCCCAGCAAAACAGATTTGCATTTGTTTATCATTATCCATATTACTGTATCACCTGAGTCCCCACTGGACACAAACCCTATGCTGTCCCTCTCCCTGAAAGCTTATACTCTAAGGGAGCTTATCATGTAAACTATATCAGGGATGAAGAAGCTTTTGGATAAAGCTCTGTAGAATGGCTATCCCTGACTCATCCATCATTACCTTTTTGGCATCCCATGAAAAAAATGTCCTATTTTTCTACTGTGTCAGGTGCATAGCTGGTTGTATGATGGGAAGTAACTGCATTTTGGTCACACAGTAAGTGCATATCTGGTCTTATAAGAGGATGTGCTCCAACAGACAATATATATATGTATACTGAAAAAGTGGTGAGGCCTTGGAACAGGCTGCCCAGAAGTGGTGGAGTCACCATCCCTGGAGGTGTTCAGAAACCGTGTAGACATGGCACTTCAGGATGTGGTATAGTAGTTATGATAATGTTGGGTTGGCAGTTGGACTTGACGATCTTGGAGGTCTTTTCCAACCTTAATAATTCTGTGATTCTGTGATTATTATGTACTTTATGCCTTTTCAGTTTCTTGGAGAAAATGGATGTCTAAAGACTTGCAATGTAAATCTCGGATCTAAAACACTGGAAAATTTAACAGATACATGTTATAACTTGTTGAAGTATTTGGTTACAGAGAAGGAGATTTGAATCTGTCATCTCAGTTCTTGTAAAAGAACTCTCCTCCTATACCTTTGAGACTGCATTATGCTTTAGTACTGCATTAGGCAGTGCAATATTTTCTCTTGTTTAGTTCAAAACATTCCTTAATATAATTAACTCCTTTCAGCCACCCCATCTCCTTTTTTCCCCCCCTACAAAAGCGTGCTTGATGGTCCTGTACATCACCGAGACAGATGTCCATGCAGCATGAACTTTATTTACAAAGGATGGATTATACATGAATGTCACATGTGGTAAAAAAAAGTTTAAATTAACTAATTAACTGAACAAGTAATACTATTTACATAGGACGATGCTTGCCTTCCTCCCCAAAACTTAGTGAATTCTCACTCTGAAACAAGGACAAGGAAATACAGAAAAACACTGATTTCTAGCAATTACCTTGTAGATAGCAGTCTAAGTCTCTCAAACTTACAGAATTTATCTTTCCCTGGAAATTAACCTAAATTAGCTCTTTGGCACAGTCATACTGATGTCTGCATTTCAAGGCAATGGACTCAGCCACCTAATTGCATTTCATCAGTATAAAAATCAAGGATCCTTCCACTGATGTATCGAAAAAGAAAGGACTGCCCAAATATTAGATGTCTTCTGACAATAACTATATTCATCCACTCATCATCCTGTGCCTGGACTGAGTGAAGTTAACACTGATACTATAAAGACAAACAGAAGTTTGCAACTCAGAAAGTACTTCCAAAAGCCTATGACAAAGACAATGATCACTGACTTCACATTTAGAGCATACAAAATATTGTGATGCCTGGTGCAGTTCTAGAACATGTTTTTAGATTTCTACCTGAATTTCTCAGAGATGTAGTCTCAATTTTCTCACTCTTTTGAAGCACCTTGGCAAGAAAATATCCCCAGAAAGTGTATTGGGAGTGTTACAGAACTGTCTCATCTGCTGTCTTGAGTGCACTGGGCCCAGCCTGAATCTGCAACCAGTGCAACAATTTAATCAGAAACCAGAAAAAAACACAACACTGCTTTAGATGCAGGTCAGTCTCACCATTTGATCTCTAGAGTTACTCAAGGTAATTTCAGTTTCCAGTTTAAATGTTCAGACCTCTTTTTAAGATCTACTATCTTGACTTTCTTCTTTATGCTAATAAAACAAGACATAATTATGCTTCTATCCCAAAAGCCCTGTATGGTAAAACTATGCAGTATGGCACTTGTTCCAAAAATTAAGGCTCCAACTGAGTTCCCACTATTAAAGAAATATACTTTACAAATCTTCATATAAAAAGTCTACCTGGATCAGTCAGTAGCAGTTTACTACAAAACTTAGAATTCTTCTTGCCTTGTGACAACTGTCAGATAAATAAGACTCATAAAACAAAATTTGCTACTAAATTTACATTTCCTATTTCCTGAACAAACAAAACATTTTCTAAAACTCTTGCTTATGAACTTGCATGGGATCTTTTTTTGTCACCAAAAAATGAACTCATTGTTGTCCCTCCTGATACAAAATGATTTCCATCACTCAGAGTAGCAGGTTTCTGCATCTCCCAGGAATGATGAATTACTTCCATCAGACAATTAAATTAGAAAAGTAACTCCAATGTTTGGAAATATGAGCATAATTTGTCTGATTAGATATCATTCTAATAAACACTGGAATAGAGTCCTGTTTCTGTTCAGAAAGCAGAGCCTCTTGTGAGATGGCTGCAATTAGTCACTTGTATCATTCAGGAACTGTGTCTCTTCACAATTAAATATGTCGTCCAGTGAGGAAGAAAAGTGGTCTGTCCTCTTTTGCATTGGCAGTCTGAAATTCATCCCGCAGTCGGAACTGCCATTCATCTTCCAGCTCTAGGCGGACAACAGTCTGGCGAAGAGAATTGCGATCTTGACAAATCACACACAGGGTGGCACCTGAGCAAACAGTTGAAAAGAAACCCACATGAGTATCTCCTTTGTTCTCAGATCACTCAGGTCCCACCACCCCTAAGCATGCAAAACTCCACCACTTTCAAATGGGCTTGGAAGAAAATTAAGACCCTCATGTAGGACTGAGGAGAGCTATTTTCAGCTCCCTATTTATGATGGTTTGTGTAACGAGGTATCTAGTATTCATCTAGGACTAACAATACATTTCCTACTCTTAGGAAGGGTAAAACTATCTATCACCACCACTAAGGAGGTGATGATGGGTCCTGGAAGAAAACAAGGTAAAGCTGTACATCCATTACTGTTCTAGCCCTTGTTGAGTAAAACCCTCACTCAGCAAAACACACCACAACTCAATCACCATGATGGCTAAGTTCTTTGTGCTTTGCTGACCGGAAATGGTCTAAACATGTCCTTAAAACTAATCCCAAACTTCAGCTCTTTTCAGACTGCTAAACAAATGTGCTGGCATAGAAGAGTCTGGTCTGTATGGCTAGGGACACAGGCAAATCCAAAATGCCAAGAAAAGAAATACCATATTTTAGTAAACAATATCATCTGTCTTGACTGGCATGCTGATACCATATTAACTTGCATAAATAATTTAATGGCTTCTGAGAAAAGTGCTTAATTAAGTCACCAGCATTCAGTAACCTGAATGAGATGGTGAGGTAAGGGGAAATGCCTAAAACAAAACAAAACAAAAAGCTGAGAATATCATAGACTCATAGAATATCTTGAGTTGGAAGGGACCTTAAAGATGACCTAGTTCCCACCCTCCTGCCATGGGCAGGGACACCTCCCACTAGACCAGGTTGCTCAGAGCCTCATCCAGCCTGGTCTTAAACACTTCCAGGGATGAGGAGTCTGCAACTTCTCTGGGCAACCTGTTCCAGTGTCTCACCACACCCACAGTAAAGAACTTCTTCCTCATATCTAATCTACATCTACCCTGCTCTAGTTTAAAACCACTGCCCCTTGTCCTGTCATCACATGCCCTTATAAAAAGTCCTTCCCCATCTTTTCTGTAGGCCCCTTCAGATACTGGAAGGCTGCTATAAGATCTCCCCAGAGCCTTCTCTTCTCCAGGCTGAAAGACCCAACTGCCTCAGCCTGTCCTCATAGGGCAGGTGCTCCAGCCCTCTGATTATCTTTGTGGCCCTCCTCTGGACCCTCTCTAACAGGTGCACGTCCTTCTTTTATTGGGGCTCCAGAGCTGGACACAGTGCTCCAGGTGGGGTCTCACAAGAAGAGAGTAGAGGGCCAGAACAACCTCCCTTGACCTGCTGGCCACACTTCTTTTGATGCAGCCCAGGATATGGCTGGCTTTCTGGGCTGTAGTCACACATTGTTGGCTCATGTTGAGCTTTTCATCAGCCAGCACCCCCGAGCCTTTCTCCTCAGGACTGCTCTTGATCCATACTCTGCCCAGCCTATACTTGTGCTTGGGATTATCCCACCCCAGATGCAGTATAAAATATATAATAAAAAGAAACAGGGCATACAGTCATGTGGTGCTTAATGCTTATGTGGTGGGTTAGAAAATCAAGTAGACTGACAAGGGAGATGAAGAAATCCCAATTCAAATATACTTTGTGCTATACAGTATAAAAATTTTCTGGTTTATGCAAAATGAAACTGACTGAAAGCATCTGGTCACTCCAAAAATGCAGTACCAAAGCTCTGCTTTCATTTGCAGTTACTCTGATAGCCTTTCTATTGAAAACTAGCAAACCTGAAAGAACACAATAGGTAAATGCTTCATACGTAAATCTTAAATACTCAGTTTTCAAACATAATGAGTCTTGCATATACACTAGGCATAATAATAGAGATCCAACATTCCTCCCAATTTAGAAATCTGCAGCATTTATAGCACTGTTATATACTATTTTACTACAGTACAGAGCCAGTATGATCAATCATCAAAGATGGATTAGACATATAAAGACAAATACAAATACATGCATATACTTAAATATGCACGTATATTTTCATACGAAATACATTTTTGCTCAGGTTCTCAGAGCCAGGTCATAAATTTCTCTGTAATAAAATTAGTGCAACTCACCTTTAAGAAAATGAAACTTTTTCAAAAAGCTTGCTACAACAAAGGAGTCACAGAGGTATAGCAGAAGACCACTGAATGTCAAACCAGAGGAACTGATATTCAGAGAGTGAGGCCGAGAACTCACATAGCACACTGCAATCTGATTGGGAGAAAGGGGGGAAGAATTAACAGTTTTTCAAGCTTCTATATAAAAGTAAGGCTTGATACCAAGCTTTCAGTGTTTGCACCTGATTCGAATTCAGTCTTGCATTCCAACTCCAAATATTGTGATCTTTATCATTCCTTCCTGAACATCCCTCTGCTTATTAAAAATCTGCATAGAAGCACTATTCATAACTATGTTTTAGCCATTACTGTTCATTACTATTATTATCATGAGGTTTAGATATATGACAGGGTTTGAAAGGTGCAATAACTCCCCACAACCATAATGCTGTGACCTGCCAAGCCATTTATCTACACATGAGTAAATATAGTAACTGTGCAGTCAGACACAAAAAGAACCCCTTAGAAATGCCTAATTTCATTGACATTATGATAGGATAGAGTTGTGCATATACATAAATGCATGAGGTTTCTTCTTGTTTAACAGCTACTCCCCAAACCCACTAGGAACCGGGAATATTTATAGGACACTTTCAGAATTTAGAAATTTAAATTAAGAAATCTTTCACACACTTTGTTTCCAAAGTGCCATCATACTACTCAGCTGGAGCAGATTCTCATCTGGCATAAATCAGCATGATTCATAGAATCATAGAATGTTATGGGTTGGAAGGGACCTCTGGAGATCATCGAGTCCAACCCTCCTGCCAGCACAGGAATGAAAACTTATTTCCAATTCAGTGTGCCGGACACTGCTCTTGCCTCGCAGTAAGAACAGGCCAGGAGGTGGCAGCAGGTAACAACGAACAGAATCAGGTTGTGGGTAACCAGCCCGGGACTGGGATGAGCTGGAAAAGAGCAGAGGGCATCATGGGCACTGCTGCTCCTGCTCCAGGTCAGAGGTTTTAAACGAGTGGAACTACACACACACCTCCCTGTCTGCTGCTTCTCTTTAAATGTTCTTTAGAATCACAGAATCATTTGGGTTGGAAGAGACCGTGAAGATCATCAAGTCCAACTGTTAACCCAGCACTGCCAGGTCACCACTAAACCATGTCCCTCAGCAGCACATCTACATGGCTTTTAAACTTCTCCACATCTACACAGCCTATAAACCCCTCCAGGGATGGGGACTCCACCATTGCCCTGGCAGCAATCTTTTGACAATCTTTTTGGGGAATAAATTTTTATCTCATGTACAACCTAAACCTCCTCTGGTGCAACTTGAAAGTTGAAAAGGGAAGAGCCTGCAGTAAAGATGTCTCTGTGGATCCCACTATCAGATCCCTTCTGCTGGTTTCCTGCTTGTATAGCTCATATGTCTGGATGGGAACAGTCCACTCCAGGCCCATCTGCTCTCAGAACCAACACTCACAGCTTCAGGCTTACTCCCATTTTGCTGTGGGGTGTCCCAGCTGCTGCTGTGCAGGGTGTAGGGCTTTGCCTTCTTTGCAAAACCAGGGATTTCCTGGCATGCTGTGTAAGACACCAGCTGCATGTGCTGGCGTGCAGGAGGAGGTGCAGCTGCACCATGCCCTGACATCCCAAGTGGAATTAAACTGAGGTGTTCATCTTGTCAGCGGGGAGCTCACAGGAGGTCAAACCTGCCCATCACTTGGTCAAGTGCAACCGCTCTGCCTTGCCCAAGATTAGACTGTTCCTCATGCACATGTACTTTCCCACCCAGAAAACCCTTTTCCCAGTGGGCAGGCACAGCTTTACTGCAGCTGGGCTGTCCTTGGTAAGCACATGGCTGCTCAAGTCATGCTACTTATTCTCCAGCTACAGGCAATTGAGTGTGATGGACACAACAGCAGGCTGCTGGCAGATGAGTAACTCATCAAACCCAGGATATTCCATGAGGAAATGACTACCTGTTGATCTTACACCTCTTCATCTCCTCTTTCATTTGGTTTTGTTTGTCGGGATTTACAAGTCCTCTTGTCCATGTCACTGCTAACGTCACACTGCTGTGTGCCATGAGCAAATATAATGCTCAGGCTCCTCACTCCACTTCCCACAGCCTCAAAGACTGACATGCTCTGACCTTGCCCTCTCCCTCTCAAAAAAACCAATGAAGGGCTGAAAGAAAAGCTAACCTCGTGCTTCTCGGGGGCCTCACCTAAACCAAAACCACTGCCAGGCACCCTGGGAAGGAAAACTTTGATCTGCCTTATCTTATCAGCATAGAAGGGGATGTGCAGAAATCCTGACTGGATTGCTTCCATTTTCACAAGTGTATGATTCAGTGGAGGAAGGTTGACCCACAGCAACTGAGACTCTGGCCCAGGGTGTATATATTTATCCATATTCCTTCAAACCTATTGTATCATATTCCAGTTCAGGTGACAATTTCAGAACTGAGTTGAATTAATTTTATGTGCTGAATGGGTTAGAGCTGAAAGGATGCAATGGAAGAAGACAGTAACAGTACAATGCCCTTCTACAGCTTTTGTTTTTTCAAATATGGTGGGAACACAGACTGTAAGAGCTCAGCCAGAAAAGATATTAAAAGATACAGTTCAAAATGTTCTGGGAGCATGTGATGGTCATTATACAGCTGTTTGGGCAAAGGAGTTTAGTAAACCCAACAAGACTGAATTTCATTTAGTATCCAAGTCATGTAAAAAATGTAAAAACAGTTTCTCTCTTCTGAACACCACCACACTTCTATCTGACCTTGGGGAGGAGTGGCTGGAAAACTGCATGACAGAAAAGGACCTGGGGGTGCTGGTGGATGGCCAGCTGAACATGAGCCAGCAGTGTGTCCAGATGGCCAAAAAGGCCAACAGCATCCTGGCCTGTATCAGAAATGGTGTGATCAGCAGGAGTAGAGAAGTAATCGTGCCCCTGCACTTGGCACTGGTGAGGCCACAGCTTGAGTACTGTGTCCAGTTTTAGGCACCACAGTATAAAAAAAGACATTGAAGTTCTGGAGTGAGTTCAGAGAATGGCAACAAAGCTGGTAAAGGCTCTGGAGAAAATGTCTTATAAGGAATGCCTGAGGGACCTGGGATTGTTTAGTCTGGAGAAGGCTGAGAGGAGACCTTACTGCTCTCTACAACTACCTGAAAGGAGGTTATAGTGTGGTGGGTGTTGGTCTCTTCTCCTAGGTGACTAGTGATAGGACAAGAGGAAATGGGCTTATGTTGCACCAGGGGAAGTTTAGGTTGGATATTAGGAAATTTTTTTTTACTGAGAGAGTAGTGAGGCATTGGAACAGGCTGCTCAGGGAGGTGGTGGAGTCACCATCTCTGAAGGTGTTTAAAAATGTGTAGATGTGGGACTTCAGGACATGGCTTAGTGTTCTGATAATATTTAGCAGATTGGACTTGATGATCTTGAAAATCTTTTCCAGCCTCCATGATTCTATGACCTGCTTTTAAGTATGACCTTGTCTTTAGAGACAAACATCAGAGAGAGACAACAGCTCCTGAGAGCTAATGTCAGCTTCTCCCATTATGACTGCTTTTTTGGTATTTGTTTCTCTGCATCCCCTTATCAGTTAAAAGTGAACTAAAACATTTGTATTTCGAAGTGCTTTCTAAGGGCTAGCTAGCATTTGTAAAACTCTCTTGTGGAAGAAATTTGCTGTAGGAAGGGCCAAATTACAGCAGACTGAGAAAATACTTCTTAAAGAAACATGTGCTCTGTGTTAATTCAGAATCTGATATAATTCCAGACTACATTAGTATTTAGGACAACTCTGGTATTGTTCTCCAACTCCGTGTAGTTTATCTGAAACCTCTAATTATTATTATATATCTCTATGGGACTAATAATTTGATTTTAACATTATAGGGATCTAATACCTAATTCTTCAAAAGCTGTGTAACTATTATTAAAGAATTCATCAATTAACTCATCCAAAACACAGCCTATACATTTCTAGAGCTGCTTGAAGATTATTTTGTTCAGTACCTGTGGTCCTAAGTTAAGGTAACAGTCCACAGATAGCACTGGATGGCTATAATTCTTCTGTGAGAGAGGGAAGAAGCGATGGCTGTGATACTGGAGGTATTTTTCAAGGAGCAACTGAGCAGGTGCTGCCAAGAAGGTATGCTTGCTGTCAGGAGCACAAATGTACTGAGCAGGGGAGACTGAAACTGGAGTGTCAGATACCTATGAGGAAAAAATATGTCTGGTACAGATCAATCCTGATCAATCAAGTTGTACTTACCTGAATTTTGGTTTCTATAAAATATATCTCTAAGCTACAAACCTAAGATTTATATAAGAAGTTATTAAACCAAAAATATCTGCTAACTAAAAAGTTGCAGAGTTTCATAGAATTATATTTGTATTTATAGAGTCTTCAAGGTTTCTTCTTTGAACCCAAAGTATTCCTACAGATGAAGTCATACAAAGATGAGCAATTCAATAGCTATACATAAAAATCTCGTAGTGAACAGTTACTTGGATCCTAAAGCGACACTTTAGGTGTTGAATGAAAATGATTAAGGAAAGGTGCACTTATGCCAAGAATATTGTGGATTTCAGAAATAAATAATTCAAACAAACAAACAAACAAACATGGCCCATTACTGGCAGCTGAAGGTGCACCAAAATACCTCACTTCTCCTGGTGAAAAACAGAATTTTAAGAACAATAAAACAGAAGTCTCAGTTCCACCTTAGACTTAATGTGGAAGGATCGCTGTCCTCCTACTGCAATTTGTTTTTTCATGACACTGAAGTGATTGAACCGACAGATGAGGAGGCCAGCACTGTGGACACGCAAGTTGAAGTCAACGTCATCACACGTAAATCTGGAAAGAATAAAGCCACAGCAGTTCAGAGGAACGTTTCTCATCACCCACTAACAAATACAAGCACTCAGGGTCTTTGATCAGCACTGTAGAAAGGACAGGTGTCAAACATACTGACCCTCCACCAGTGCCTATCAGTCAGTAAAAGTCTTCAGCTTTGTAATATTAAATGAGTCTAGAATGAGATCAAGATCAGAATGAAGGAGGGAACCACTTAGGGAGGGAAAGAATCAGAAAGAGAACAAAGGGGAAGGAGAATGGTAGTAAGTTGCCTGGGAAAATACCTAGGAGATAATTTTTTATTTATTTCTCTTGTCCTTTTTCTACAATCATGCAATCATAGAAAATAGTTACATACGTTACCACCCCAAATAAGGACAAGGCAATTAATTCCTTTGACTCCAAGGAAATGATGAAGCCTTATATTTGATTTGTCAAATGCACAGAGGATTCTGACTGCTCATTTTTCCCTTAGAAAACAAATATCCAGTAAATCTTTCAATGTCCCTCCATAGAAATAATGTCCATTTTACATTAGAGCAAAAAAACCTTTTGAAGACAGGGAGTCTTTTCTTAATACAACAGAATGGCTGAGATGTAGGAATAAATTAAGCAGAATGAGGCCAAGCATTCCTGAGCTAAATTTGACCCATTTTAAAAGTAAGATGGAACAGAATAAAAGGTGAACTTCTAAAGCTGACTAAATTCAAATACTCTGGCCTTTGGAAAATTCAGAATCAGTTATACATTTTGAAAGTATATATTACACAGCAAACAGGATATTGTGCAGAACAGTTGGAATAACATCCAGGGCTTGGATTGAAGAGAGCTGACCAATTACTGCAACGGTCAACATCAGTAAGAAACGGCATTTAATTACAGGATTTAAAGTCTTGTCTTTGATCTTAGTAATATTTACACGGATATTTGGTACCTCTGACTGTCAGTGTCTCTGTTGTAAGATGTACCTTTATCCTTGCCAGCCCCTGCTTGGAATGCCATACAATATTTCAGGCTTGACAGCACCCACACAGAGGATTATGATGAGCCATGCATGGTCTAAAGACACAGGCAGGAAACATGTGCTGTGATGGGGCATTCCTGACATTTTAACATTGTAGTCTGTACTCATATCAATTTGCTTTCTAGTTGTTCTCTTCATTAGCCCTTCATAATGCTTCATAAGGTAATACAGTTAGACAGCTTGGAAGCACAGTTCTGTATGAGGAAATGCATGGAAGGAAGTTCAAAACACTCTTTTGAAGTGTCAGGCTGCTGACAATAGAAGTTTAAGTTACCTGTTTATCCACAGAAAAGGGAAAGTAGAAGTGTTTCCCTGCAGTTATTAAGTAAACTTGGACTTCGAAATACATCTTCCTGAGATAGGTGAGTTCTTCAGAGAAGTACAGTGACTGATGTGTAGTTCGCTAAATCTAGGTGTGTAGAGCCATTTTAGATTACCTGGGGTATCCCACCTCCCTTACAGAAAAACACATGTAGATTTTATGTCATACCTGTCAGCCCCATATAGACATCTTGCACATTCTGAGGTGCCTAGAGGCTTTAGACAAGTGAACTCCACCTCTAGTGATAGTTGTAATAAATGCTTGTCCCTCAGAAATGGGGCCTAAAACCACAGTTTATTTCACCTAGATGAGTGAAACTGAGAGATGGTGTACCTAGTGAATACAGTTCTGGTAACTGTGGTGATACTGTGCATGGCACTATTATAATCTGATATATCCTATGTGGCACAATAAATAAAAAAGTGGGATTACTGAGACAGCTGAATGTGAGAAACTATGACCAATGTTACAAGGTTTATTTATTCCTTTCTTCTGATCGTCCTGATGAGCACACATGCAGCATGCTCCAGTGTTGTGCTACTCAGAGTAAAAATCCAACTATATCTCCACTATATTTTCCATGTTAGAACAAGACTTGATTATGCACCATTCACCCATACAACCCTGTTTCCTCTGCAAGGGAGTGCAGGTAAGCGGGGTGGAATGGGAATTACAGTGTTTACCAAAAGGCCACTCAGACTAGACAACTGGGGGACCAGCTCTGCAGGGCACACTGCTGAGTATGTCCATCCTGTAATTCAAATATGACTGTTCTATTTGGAACTATGGAAATGAATGTCTTTTTATAATTGTTGGCAGTTTGGGAAGGAATTGCACCATTACTAAGAAAATAAAATCTGTCTGCATCCCATTAACAATCTCCCCCCAAAACCACAAGCTTTAGTAAAACTTTTCTTATTTGGTTCATTATCTCTATTAAAAAGATGCTACTGATTGACTTACCTGTTCTGATTGTACTGTACATTCTGTGTCAGATCAACATTCAGCATAATGAAATCATGCACATGACAGCAGGAGAATGGTTCCTTGATCTCAGCACTATTTGTTTTACTAGACCATTTCCTCATTCCAATTAAGGCATAGTGAGTGACATTGGGAGTTGCTTCAATATGCTGCAGAATTTGCTTTAAGGAAACATTCCTTTCAGTCCATGTATAGTCACTACAATAATTATGAAAATGTGTTAATTTTGAAGTATATATAGAATATTCAGAATTTCATTCAGCTGAAGAGCAGTTCTTAACAGCCAAAAGTAGTGAAGAGTACCAGGTAGAGAACTTCATTATTGTCTTAGTCTCCTGCCTTCAGTATTCTCTTCTGTACTGCACTTTTTGTCTCATTCTAATTAAACTTAACTACTGCTTATGTGGTGGGGACTGGTACGACAGATCTGAAACTAAGTCCGCATTTTTCAAAATACTCACTCACATGTGTAAACTTTTAAAGTTACCTAGATGAAGTCCCAAATGACTTTAGGAGGGTTGCTGACTTGGTACCATTACTTAAGTGCAAAGTGTAAGATCCTCCTAGCCCTTCCCTAGAGTCCATAAATCTCCGTTTTCACCGAGTTTAGTTCTCTTTGAAAAGAACTGCAAATCCTCCTTAGCATCATTCTGGGAATAGATAAAAATATCTAGTACAATGTTCTAAAGTAACAAAAATACTTGTTTGGGGATTTGGGAGCTAATAAAGGAGCCATACACACTGGAAGTGACAAAAGCATCAGAGGAAATCAGTTGCACAATTTGCACAGAAATATCTTTTAGCTTCCTTAGGAAAATCCTGTTAAAAATGCACATGTGAATCATGGATGATATCAAGGATTGTTTACAGAGTCTGAAATCTGCAGTCCAAGTAACTGTAATTTGAATTGGAGACAAGCTATACAGCAGAGGCTTCAGAGCACTTAAATCCTCAGGGGACAGGAATGAAAAACAGGCACCAAAGTATGTGCTATGCAAAGGCAGATATCTAGGGAAAATACTTCTCTCATTAGGCAAATATTATTCTGTGCTTGTACAGGGTAAAAGTTGTAGTATATGAAACATCATTTCAAAACTGATATGCAGTGAAATGTTAAAAGAGACCAGCCGGAAAAGCATATACTACTCTATTTACCTTTTCCTGTCTCCTGAACAATCAACTTCTACAGCATTCCACATAACACAGGAGTCATCTGAAATGACAATGAAAGGCCAAATATCCTGGGGTTTTATCCCCAGCTCCTCCTGCCGATTTCGTTCAAGCTCCAAGTTATGATAAGACAACTCTTTTATCAGGAAATGTGCAGCACCTGAAACCAAGGACATGAAGCATCAGATTAAAAATAAGGGCAGAAATTGTTTGTTTCTACCTTGGAAGCCTTTCGAAGTTAGTATTTCTGCAGACCAGGGTATGAATCGCTCTGAAGATTTTAACACCCTAACACTCAGAGCAGTGTGTCCTTGTGGCTAAAAAGGACAATGGTATCCTGGGGTGCATAAAGAAGAGCCTAACCAGCAGGTTGAGGGAAGTCGTCCTCCCCCTCTACTCTGCACTGGTGAGACAACATCTGGAGTATTGTGTCCAGTTCTGGTCTCCCCAGTTCAAGAGGGACAGGGAGGTACTAGAGAGAGTCCAATGGAAGGGACTGGAACATCGCTGTTATGAGGAAATGCTGAGAGACCTGGGGCTGTTTAGTCTGGAGAAGAGAAGACAGAGAAGGGACCAGTCTCTTTTCAGTGGTGCCCTGTGATAGGACAAGAGGAAGTTCCACCTCAGCATGAGGAAAAACTTCTTTACTGTGAGGGTGCTGGAGCACTAGAACAGGCTGCCCAGAGAGGCTGTGGAGTCTCCTCCTCTGCAGACTTTCAAAACCCACCTGGATGTGTTCCTGTGTGGCCTGCCCTAATTGATCCTTTTATGTCAGGGAGGCTGGACTCGATCTCCAGAGATCTCTTCCAACCTCTACCATTCTCTGATTCTATGGCTCCCCAGAGCCAACTTACTTTATCACTTGCCAAGCAAGTGACTTATAGGACCCCTCTGGGATGAACATAAAATGAAGTCTGACTTCTCTGGTAAAGATTTATTAGTGTCTTAAGGCTTTAGCAACTGTCTATTTTGACCTGACAGATATTTGGCTCCACTAGCATCTCTTAAGGCAAACATCTAGAGATAATGATTGAGTAACTGAATAACATGGGAAAAATTTCCTCTGATGACCTACTTTGACTGGATGTCAGTACTGCTGTCTCTAAGTTGTTCCAGCAGTAAAAGCAAGGTAATGAATATTTCACAGATACTATATTCACAGAACCTACCTAAGAAATGCACCTAATTAGTGCATCATTGCCTATGAAAATACAACTTATTTCCATGAGGAAACAGAGTAGGTAACTCCATCTGGGGATATTGATCTATAGCCAGCAGAATATGAGCCAGCAGTTGGCCCAGGTGTCCCAGAAGGACAACAACATCCTGATTTGTATCAGAAATACCATGGCCAGCAGGATTAGGGAAGTGATTGTACCTCTGTACTCAGCACTGGTGAGCACACATCTCAAATACTGTGTTCAGTTTTGGGTCTCTCATTACAAGAAAGACATTGTGGTTGAGCATGTCCAAAGAAGGGCAACAAATCTAGGGAACAAGTGTTATGATGAGCAGCTGAGGGAACTGGGGTTGCTTAGTCCAGAGAAAATGAGGTTCAGAGGAGACCTTCTTGCTTTCTACCATGGCCTGAAAGTAATTTGTAGTGAGGTGGGGTTTGGTTTCTTCTCCCCAAGTAACAAGCAATAGGAGGGAAGATTTATATTGGATATGAGGAAAAATTTCTTCACAGAAAGGGTTGTCAGACACTGGAACAGGCTGCCCAGAAAAGTGGTGGAGTCACTGTCCCTGGAGGTATTTAAAAGATGTGTGGATGTGGTGCTTAGGGACATGGTTTAGTGGTGACCTGGCAGTGCTTGGATCACCAGTTGGACTGGATGACCTTAAAGGCCTCTTCCAACCAAAATGATTCTATGTTTCTATGATTCTGTGTGGATGTTAACTCATCCTCAGCTCCCTTTAAAATCAATAGAGGAGAGTAAGTATTTCTAAGGTGCAATTCATCTAGCCTGTTTTAGGTGACCTGGATTAAGCAAATTGCATTTTCACTGTGACACATTGTCTTCAAAGAGAATCCAGATCACCAGATCAGATATGCTAACTACAAGGCATGTGTCTACATTTCACTCTTGAGTAACAACACCTGAAGGGCCCAACTTGTGTGTCCTCATTTGTTAGATCTTTTTGTTATACTTACCTACTCCTGCACTGTTAAAAATGCTTGGAAGAACAAGCATGATGTGGTTAGGCCAATACTTCTTATATATGGCCATTTCATATTCCTTGACAACTAAAACATGCAAATGACTGGCTCCGTCCATTGCATGATATAAATTGAAAAGTCCATGTTCATGACGACCAGTGGTGGGTGTGAAAGTGGGGCTTTTTATGTAATCTTCACTCTGTAAATAAAAAGAAGTATGAACTTCTGTATTAAGCTGGAGGGTTTTTAAACAAAAGGAAACAGATCCTTAAGGAGAATAAATCAGATTCACTGATGCTGAACAAACTGCTACATTTTAAATCAGCTTAATAGGAAAATAAGCAACTTTTTAAAGGGTTGGGAAAAATAAAACTATCACATTACTTATTCAACTGGTGAGAGTGTGGTGGGCTGGATGGGACTGCTAACCTTGACCTAATGTGCACAACAGTCTTGAGGCTATATCTGGAAAATTATTTAGGTCCATATGATATAAGATAGTAAGAAACACTCCAAAACTCAGTATAACCTTTCTGACTCGCTATCACCCAATCTTGAATGCATTGAAACTCACTAGGTGCTTCCAGGTTTGATAGTACAGGTTCTGGAAGCCCTGTTTCTATAGGCATCCAGGACTGTTCCAGTCTGGGCAACTGAATTTAGCCTGATCCCTACTAAGGTCATTAAGGACCCAGAATAAAAGTGTGCTCCTTTACAGAGACTCTCCAAAGCCCTCACAGTTAAGCACTCCAGATTTAAAATTGCCAAAGCACAAAATGGTGGATTTGATGCCTGTGGAGTTCACGAAAAGGAATTTAAAGGGGATCAAGAAAAATATTTCATAATGGTTTAATAATCTAGGTTTGTATCTCACAGTACTTTTCAAGCTTTCAGCAAGATTGCAAGCACTATTTTGGAACAAGTGAACAGGAAAAGAAACAAAAGAAGAATAAATGGCTTTGGCAAAGCCTCAGAGCAGGTCAGTGGCAGAAGCAGGAAAAGAATCCACAAGGACCCAGTACACAATTCTGACTGTGTAGCCAAGAACAAGTTTACTTATTGAGTAAAAGCAGGCAGTTTCATCCTCACATTACACAGGTGCTTCTGTGTTGCTGCCTGGATTATCCTGTTTCAAACCTGAACTGGACATAAAAGCCTGAACTGGAGGGTGGTATTAATTGATTATTGTTTATTGGAAACATGTTATTTTCTGTAGGATAGAAGTTCTACTGCTTACTGCACTTCCACAAATTGCATCAAGCAGTGAGGCCTGAGCAAGGTAACTTCATTTAAAACACAGATATTTGGAGCCTTTCTAAAGGCCAACATCAGAGCTTGCGTTGCCTGTCAGATAGATGACCTTACAAAGTGCTTTCTACAAGCATGACAAGTGATTCTTTTCACAGTCTTGAGGCTGTGACGATGATTCTTTGGAATCCTTATTTTTAAATGAAAACAACTGAGCATTTGTGCAGAGTAAGACAGCATAATTTACCACTTCCTCAACAGTAAAAAACTGCTTCCTATCACCAACTGCATGATAAAAAACCCCATGTCTCTGAGACCCATTGCTGAAACCATTCTCACTTTAACACCTTAAACCCATAACCAAAGACCCTTTTGCCCAGATAAGAGTGCTTTTGCTAAAGGATCAACCTTTACAATGAGCAAAAGAATTAGCTTATTGCTGGCTTGACAGTTTTGCTTCATGTCTCCCTTTCTGGGAGAAGATACAAGCTTAGTATCAGGGCATCTTCATTATGTTTTCACAGTAGGACCAGAAGTGTAAAGAAACCTAATTCAACAAATTTTAAAATTAATGATGCCTCTTTCCCATATATGGCCATAAACAGAATTATCTATCTACCTTATCTGTGACTAGTGGTAGCCTCATGCTTTCCAGTTGTCTTCCTGGTTGGCTAAAGACAAAATGATGCTCCTTTGACTTTGGAATGATAAAATGCAGCTGGATCTCTTCTCCCAGCATAGAATAGGAAAAGGCAAATGCATGTAGAGTGGACTCATAAAGCTAAGGATGGGAAAAAAATAGGATAATTCCAGTGGTTAGAGTCAAACTACAAGGTCTCAGTGTAGTTAAAACACAATTATAATATTAGCAAACAAACTACAGTCACTTACTGTATTGCATTAGATATTGCCTCATGATTCACTAGGTAATAAACAATGTTCCCTAGGCTAAAGCATACACTAAAAAAAAAAAAAAATTCAACTGTTTCCACTTTGAAACCACAGTTTCACCTTTGTCTTGCAGAGAGTTTTAAATACTTCCAGGCCATTCTTGGCTTTCAGAAATACTGACACATAAAAAACAGTATTCACATTGTTCACACTTTCCTCCACACACGATAAAAGGCAGGAAGTTGGAGAGTTCCTCTCAGTAATAACAGTCTATATGCCATATATAGACTCCTCTGTGCTGGGCTACTCCTATATCAGAAGTAGCATTTTTCAATTACTCGGGTGAAAGTGTAAGCAAGTCCCCGTGTGAAAAGTAGTTTTAACTGGTAGTACAAATGTAGAATGCAGATTACAGCATTGAATAAGGAAGTAAATGAGGCAAGGATCAGTCCTCTGATGTCCCCAAACCTGCAGTCTGGTCAAGTCAGGCAAACCTCAAAAATAAAAAAATCTGAAAATGAGCTGTTTTTAACACATATGTAAAACATCTATGCCAATTCAAACACAGCAAATACACACAAGACTGGTTTGGGGTTGTGTCTGCTTCAATTTCTTATTTGCAGAGCAATAGCTGGAAATCTTTACCTGGTACCTGGGATTGAAACCCATATACTGATGACACTGTTCACAGTGATGATAGGTGTTATATGCTGCATACTTGGACAATCTCATCCTAGTTGTTTGACGGCGTGAAAACATATCCTCCTGTCTCCTGCTCATTGATCTGTCTATTAAAAAATGAAACAACTTAAACACAACATATATTCAAGGCCAGAATGTATTTCCTTCTGACAAACTGTTTCTGTCACTGTAATTAGCTTCTAGTAACAATGGCATGATAAAATACATGCAAAAGCAAATATAAATTCATTCTGAGCATAGCATCTTTTATGAATTGTTATGTACAGGAAAGGGGACTACAAAGAAGTATCAGCAAGTTCATGATTATGACAATTCTATGCAGATTTCACATAAGGCTGAAGTTTAAAAGCAAAGCCAGATTATTAAAATTATTATTGTTCATAGAATCATAGAATGGTTTGGGTTGGAAGGGATCTTTAAAGGTCATCTAGTCCAACTGCCCTGCAGTGAGTAGGAACATCTTCAACTAGAGCAGGTTATGAGCCTCATCCAACTTGACCTTGAATGTTTCCAGGAATGAGGCATCTATCACCTCTGTGGGAAACTAGTTGCTGTTGTTATTACTGGTTGAATGTTTGCAAAAGTAATGAATAGTAAAAAAGAATCTTATGACAGACATTTGCTGTCCTGTGATGGACATCACTGTAGATTATGTGAAATGATCTTAGCAAATACAGTGATCTTGAGCAAATACACACATTTTCAAAAAAGATCTCCTTTGTGGGTGTCTGAAGGAAGATGAGAGATAATTTCTGCTGAAAAGGACTTCTGTTATGTTTTCTGGCCAAATCTTTCACTCAGATTTTCAGCATCAGATCAGGTTGTTCAAGGTTTTTCCTTGTCCTGTCAAGTTTTGAAAATCACTAATAGTGGAGTTTCCACAGTCTAACCTTCAAATTCTAACCTTCACTGTTTATAGTCTGAAGCTTTGAACAAATCAGACTTGCATCTTCATATTTCGGGTCATGGATAGTGTAGTCAAAAGGCATCTTCTTAAATGTCTCCAAATCTGGCCATATATCTTCAAGCTGATGGTAGTATTGATCAGAATCTTCTTTCATGTCTATGATATCATTCAAAAATAAGAATTCATGTAATTATAATTTTTAAAGTTCTTTATATTGCTATAGATGGTTTTGCTATGCCTATTACTTCTGCATCATTTTTTCTTTTGTCATTCTAAGGAAGCAATTTTTTATATATAATATATACAATTATATATCTATATATTACAGAATCACAGAATGTTGGGTTGGAGGAGGCCTCAAAAGATCATCTAATCCAACCCCCCTGCCAGAGCAGAACCACCTAGATCAGGTCACACAGGAATGCATCCAGGCAGGTTTTAAATGTCCCAGAGAGGGAGACTCCACAACCCTTCTGGGCAGCCTGTTCCAGTGCTCCATCACCCTCACAGTGAAAAAGTTTTTCTTTATGTTTCTGTGGAACCTCTTATGCTCCAGCTTGCACCCACTGCCCCTTGTCC
>JANHGN010023483.1:43691-59522 GCA_024605025.1 Megaceryle maxima
AAGGCAGTTCTGGTTTTTAAACCTTTGTTATCAGTTTAAGACCTCTGCAATCTTATTGGAGCAGTTGGTGGGAAAATGATGAAAACAATGTCAAAGGTCTGGTAAGGTTGATCTACCTGCATCTGGACATTTGGAGTCTTTTCACTGACCACCACATTTGTGAACACGGTTGAGTAAAGATATGTTATCCTCACTGAGGAGAAGAAGCCCTTTTAAAGCTTCAAAAATTGAAGTATTAAGTACAGTGCATAGTTAAAGTCAAATGCCCCTTCTAGTAATGAGACCAGAGTAATCAAAGTCAATTCATCCTAGGGTAGGAGAAAAATAGTAAATGGAATTGGTATATTGTGCAGTGATACATTGCCTTTTTCTGAAACAGGTTAATTGACATAAAAACCCAAAGGTACACAAGTCCTTACAAAATACTTTTCTGCCTTTGTCAAGAGGATGAAAGATCTGACAAGAGTAAAGTGAACAGTAGTGAGGAGTTCAGTTTGGGGGTCAGCTGTAAGCTGCTGTAAAAAGCTGTAACACCACATCTCTGAGTGTAGAGTCAATTATTATTTACAACAAGTGAGACTTTGGCATGCAAAGTAAATATGAAACTTGGGTGAAATTAGTCAGATGGTGAAATTATCTTCACACCCTAACTGTGAGTTACATATAAAAGGATTTCTTGCACAAACCTCTCCTCTAGCAGACAGGTCACTTTTTCCACAGGTTTTACCATAAACCTTGGGGTGTAGCTGCCTCTTTCTCAAGCACAGTTCAGTCTGAAGAAAAATGCCAAAAAGCCCCCAGAGACTAGTGCTCAGACACAGTCCCACAGTAAAATGCCTCAACAGCTTCCAGCCAGGATCTGATGGAGGCAGCTACCAGACAAGTGACACCCATCTGAGACTTTCCACAGCTGACTGTGGATGTGCTTTTAGTGCAGAATTACACATATCCCATTAAATATCACCCATATGTTTCTATATAATCCAACACTTAATTACAGAGGCTGGGTGTCAGAAATACGTCTGGAAACAGAGGGGAGTAATACAATCTAAATAAAAGAAGTTTGGGCTAAAATTAGCTATTAGAGAGCAGAAACTGTTTTCCTCTCTCACCTAGTCTTTATGTACTTTAAATAAAAGGCATTGCTCCTCATTTTATAAATCTGCCAGAATCTCACTGATTCTTTTCACATGCTTTACTACAAAAGTCCATTCCAATCCTAAACTCAAAACTAATGGCTAGATATCATTTAATATATATAAAAGTTGTTGATTACCTCCCAAGAAAAACAGAGGTATGTACCTTTCTACTGAGGGGAAGACTAAATTCTAAATGATGAGTAAAATGATAAAATATTCTTAAATATCAGTTGAAGATCACATGAACATTTTCTTCAAATATTTCAGTAAGACAAATTAATTGCAAAAGTGAATGGCATAGAATACATAGATAACTACTTTTCAATTTAACATAACAATTTTCTACAGTCTCCAGAAGCAAATATTTTTAGATCAAGAACTTACTATTGTTGATTTCTTCCTCATCATAAACATCCACTTCTGTCAGCCTAATTAGCATTCGGGACAAAATACTGAGGAACTGCAGATAGGCACCTGTTTTCCCTATCTGTAAATATATAAATCAGGAAAAACATAAGTAAACTTTCATTTTTCAACATGTTACTTTTCCACATATATGGAAATTGCAGCTGCAGTGAAACCAAATATTAATTTTCAGTGCTTGCATATCCCTATATTTGTATGTTTCTTGGCATAAATGAAATGCGTAAATGCTCAACAGTTTTGTTCTCTCTACGCAGGAACCTAGTTTGGAAAATTAATTTTGTATCACAAATCCAGTTCCAGGTCCACAGATTAAAATTTTCTCTCCTGATACAGTTTTTACAAAGGCAATGAACATTTCAAAATCCATACAAGCTCATAAAACGTTCAAACAAAATCTCTCAAATTACAAAATAACTAAAGAATTACCTCAACCCTTTCATATTTGCACAATCTCCCAGTACTCTGACCACTGTTGAAGTAGGTGACTATCCTAAAGAACAAAGCAGCATCCATCTACAGAACTTGTACAGGCCACTTCCTCTCCTGGAGGACATGGTATATAACAATGTGTTGTTCTGCTTCTTGTGCTGAAATATATAATTTCCTTTCCTCTGCTTTAAAATGAGTTTTAAAAGTCTGGTTTTAAAATATCAACTACTCTGGATAGGGTGGCTTTGGGAATAGTATCTTTGTGGGGTTTGATGTTTATACATATACAATTCTAGCAAAAACTGTCACACCTTTTGTTTTTCTTTCAGATGGAAATGAACAAACTCTCTTCCAGAACATAGTAATTTTTCTGCTGCAGGTGAGTATGAAATTCAGTTTCTTGATCATATAATACCTCAATCTTTGGCAAGCATAGATAATTTAGATCAAAGGAATGGACAGTGAAAAACTGCTCATCAGAGCACTATCTGGGATCATTTATGAGTTTCAGGCATATTTGCAGGAAGTCCCAACATGAAAAGCCCATTTATGCTCTTTCTATTCCACTGTACCATAAATTTGGGTGTACAATGGAACACAGTAATTTAATAAACAGCAATATGTAGTTTCCTTTTGCAATGTATGGATATAGAAGAGTGGATCATGTGGCAAGTTAAATCAGTCACTGTCTTCAGATTAATTCTTTGGGTTGATGTTATAATAACTGGAAATCTGTGTCTTTGTCTTAGTTTGGAGTTACCCTTTTGACTTCTGAGGTTCACAGGACATACATATGCTGTCAGTAGGCCGTAGTGTCTATCTTGTTGCTTCATACTTAGCAGAACATGAGAGGCACAGTATTACCTTTAGTGTGTAACATGTGCATTGAAGTAGGAGATAAGTGCTCAGACATAAGTGTTAAACATTCTTAGACAATTTATAAGTGAAGGAACTTTTTAGGATTATACTAATTTCCATATATCTTTTCAAGGTAATTTAAAAACTCTTAGGTCAGCTACTCATCTTGTAAATATGGCTCTGATAATGTTGCACTGGACTTCTTGCATGTACTATTTACAACAGCTTCTATTTCTGCCTGCTGTGTGGAGGAAACAGAGAAAATAACAATTACAAACTCCCAACTGTCTTCAGATTGATCATAAGAAAGTGGTTTTGTGAAGATCTTTGATCTTTATTAAAAACATAAATGCATATTCAACTTGAACAAACTGAAATTATACAGGAAAACTCTCTCTTGAGCAAACTATCTTTTAAAACATTTGAATGGAGAGAGACTGACAGAAAATGAACATTGCTGCAGCTTCATTGTCTTTAAACTCAAGTTAACAGTAAAGAAAGAAAGATTATTTTACTAGAAGGCATTAGGAAATAAAAAACAATCAATGTACACTCCAGAGAAAAAACAACCCTTCAAGTATGAAAAATAATAGCTTATCTATTTTTTCTGAGATTACAATAAAATTAAGCAAAATAAATAAATTATGATACCTTGTTCTTATTACACACCTGTGGTGGCCCACTCAGCAGCAGCCTTCTTGGGTGGAAGGTGTCCATTCTACCCTCATTTCTGTTGTTGTAGTCCATATGGATTGGCTTGGGAACTGTCCATTGGCGGTAGTAAAGAGACTGCTCCGTGCAAGTCATCATCTTACTCATGAGAGGACGAAAAGAACTTGCCCACATAACAGAATGATAAGGCAAGAGAGAAGATGATTTGGGAAGTCCACTACTGTCTGTAGAAGTAATAATGTCATAAACCAGTTTGGGCAGGAAAACTACGGGAGGCTGTTTCGATGCTTTGGTCATGGAGCATTGAGAGGTTTGTAGGATGAAGGAGTTATGAGTAGGTGCAGAGGAGGAAGAAGAGGAGGAAAAAGGTGAGGATGACGATGAGGTGACAGAAATTTGGGCACTTTTTATATTTTGTTTCATATCCAGCTGTTCAGTTACCGGTGGCAAGTGTTTGCTGACTGTTGTTTGTGCTCCTTTGTCTACTATCTGCTTCTGCCTTTCATAGTTGTTTGTAGTTTCTTCAGCACTGTTGCTTAGGGCTTGGTGGGGGGATTTTGCTGTATCCCCTGCTGTTATTAAAGGAGGAGATGACTCACCACAGAATGCTGTAACTAAAAGAAAATGTGTATTTTAACACAGTGCAACTATCTCTTCTAGTCAACGGCATAGTTAAAAAAAAAATCATTTACATAGAGTATCCATCAAACATTGCAATCTCATTCCTCTTCTTGCTTTTAACTTTCTCATACAGCAAGTCATAATGGGACTAGTTTGGATTATTTATCTCAGTGCAGAAGGTGGCTTTTAAAAGTACTGAAGTGCATGGGAAAGATGTCAGCAATTGTCCTGTCCTCTGCTTCCCTCATCCATTCCTTGCTTAAGGTGTTCATCAGATACTTTCATCACTCAACACAAATACAAAATTACTGAAACCATTGTTTAAAATAGTGTAAGAAAATAAGTATTCATAGATTATAAAATGTCTACATGGACTGACATCTAGAAACAGTCCTCTGAGTCAGCTCTGATCTGACACTTGTGTGTCTGCAGCAGTGCAGCACTTAATCTGATCTAATAAAAGTGGCTCTCAAGTCTCTGGTGCCATATAATGCATTAATGCATTCATGCAGCTTTTGGTCAGCTCAGAACACATACTGCCATGCAGATATACTCCACAGCTACTTGCTGATTATCTGAAAGTGATATACTTTTACCCTATATATTCTAACTACTAAGATTTCTTGAAAGCTTAAGGCCTCGTTTTAAGTGGTTCTGAGCATCTTTAATGCTTAGTGAATTCCAGAGAGGAGATATAAAAACTTAACAGCTTCCAGGGCAGACTGGAAGTCCTTGAGGGATCAGTTTCCACATGGTGCTAGGAATATCTGTCTGAAGCTGAACATAGATAAAAACAGCTTTCCTCCCATGGTGAAAACAACAGTCTTGGTTCTTAAAAAACCCCCCACATTTTGAATTAATAAAAGTCCTCAGTTTCTCTTGGTCTCAAGAAATAGTAAAATATACTAGAGCTGCATATTAATCTAAAGTAGATAGTAAAGGACATTAGCAATAAAAACAATGATATTTTTGGCAATACGAATGGTTTCAAATAAAACCACTGTGACACCTCTCAAAACGCCATTATCCAAGAGCACAGGAAAAAAAAAAAAAAAGAAAAAAGAAAAATATTTTTTTAACCACAGGCTAATTGAGGCCACAAAGCCACAGGCAGGCCACATGGACACTGTGGAACTGATGAGAAGCCCAACTTTAAAGAAGAAAAAAAAACATGTTAAAAATTAAAGCATTGATGAAGCTTACTCAAATGTTTTAAAACTTTTTTTCCCTTTTATAAATATGACTGTGCCTGTAGAAAAGAAATCATGGGCCAAAAATGCATGTTGTCATGTTGAAAACCACAAAAAGTATTTACTGTCACTGACAAAAAACAAAAACAAACAAACAAACAAAAATTAAAATGCTGTATGAGATTATGACTTCTAGGAATTTATGGTACAATTTATATTCTTCACTTTTATTCAACTATCCTCTTAATATTATCTGAAAAAAAAGGAATTTATCAGACAAAAAAGCTGTAGTAGTTCTTGACATTGCCTCATGATTTCTACATCAGTTTGCAGGTTAAAAAGGAACTCAATATTTTTTAAATTATTCACCTCTAGAAGATCCTTCAAACAGTGGAAAATTAAGTGAACACTTCAGAGCAAAATCAAAAAGTTACAAATACCAATGAGAATGAGCATGCCTTTTCTCCTACAGATTTTCAGATTTTTCAAAGATGTGAAGCACATTTTCTTTTACATAAATTGCCACAGCTTCAGTGAACAAACTCAGCCATCACAGTACTAACTGAGTATTCATACCTCAGTGGCACATATGAAAGTAGTGCCCGGTTTAGACACCCCACCCTATTATTATTTTTGAAGCAGGAAAAGATCTTATTTCTTATACTTCAGAAGTCTGATCCTTTTTTTAAAGTTCTCTTTAGTGATCTAGACTTTTAGAAAATTGGCCTTACCAAAACCCTAGTGATTTATACCTTTTATTATTTATGTAATAAGCTGAATAAAAGGTTTCTTCTATGTTCTAAATGTAAATAGAGATGATCTTAAGGTCTTACTGGAAGCTTTTGAAGAGAGAGATGAAGATGCAGAGTCATGGGAACGAGATCTTTCTCTTTTCATAGGACTTCTCTTCTCTGAAGTAGAACCTGTTTCATGAGCAGTATTAAAGAAAACAAAAACAATATACAATTTAAGTAAGCCTGGAAGAAGGCACATATACATTGTCAAAGTAGGGAAATGCATACAAGCATTTACATGGGTTTTGTCCTTATTCTGGCACTATTTTCAGTATGGAGAGTATCTGTTCCAACCACCCAATACTGGATCAGCCCTAACTATGCTGAGCTGCAGCAGCTTCACAAAACCAATGCTTCAGCCAGGAACTGGGACTTTATAGGCATCTCAACCATATTTTATCTTCCTACCAATGTCTTAGTTTCCTCACTAATCTAGTGTCAGGGAAACCAATAGGCAACAAGCTCTATTTTGTCAGTATGTTATGAAATTACCTCCTATCCCTTACATTACAGCTTTATGATCAGATCATATCTCAGATTTTGGTGATGGAAATCCATATCTGGACAGCCACCAATGATATTTACTTGAGGTTCCTAGCTTAGGTTTATAAGCTGAAAAGTTTGTTTCTGTACATCTTTACCACAGCAAACAGAGACATAAGCACTGTCAGCAGAAAACTTGGACTGTAAATCTGACTCGGGTATTCTGAATTGGACTCTGGAGGAGCATACCATACCGGACTAGGAAGCATCCTTACAATTTAGATGCCTAACAACTTAAGTGCCCATTTGACTCATATCACATACAGTTTTGGTGTACTTCAACTAAATAGACAGAACTCATCAGGTGTAAAGTGGCCCTCTGTTGTAGAGTATGACCTTGGGTATTTCATTTTTCTATGAAAAGTATGTATCTGATTAAATATTTTTGTTCTGCTTGTTCTTCTATCCTTATTATCAATGAGTAAGAACTTCATATGTCAACAGTAACCAGCTGTCTTCCTCCTCATAAGATAGAAAAGAAAATGAAAGCAAGCAGTTTGAGATTTAAATAAACTAAGGGATTAAAAAAATTTGGTTTCCAGTTACAAGGCACAGTAGACAGTAAAGAAAAATGTAAAGAAGTTAATGATAAATGATAATGCCCATCAACTGTCACTCAAAAAACCCCCAAAAGTTCCTGGGTAAATTATTGTTGTTCATTTACATATTTATGCATTCTTAATTGCTCTCTTAAAATTTATAAACACACCAACTCTACACTGTCAATTTGAATTCATGAACATTTTCAAGGACTATTCAGAAGTTACTATGTTCAGATATTTTTTTCTAGTGCTATTTAATACCTTACAAACCAGAGACAACTCATCTATATACAGTTTCCTCAGGAGTAATCTTCATCATTGGCAGTATTTAAGTAGCATTAGTCAGGGACAGTTTAGTTGGAGTTGCCCCGGCTGTGAGGGGGAGCCTGATCAGGTCGCTGCTTCCCAGATGGCAAAGCACATACTCCCCCCACCCCCTGCAGGGAGGGCAACACAGCACAGCGCGCCCAGGAGTGAGTGTCACTGAATGTACACACTCAGAGCTTCACTTTGTGGATACCAGAACATACAGGGCAAAGGAGGAATGGAGGAAGGGGAAAAAAAAGGAGCCAAAAACCAGGGAGAGAGAACAGATACAGAAGTAGAACTGCAAGAGATTAAAATGCTGCTGCAGCAGCAGTCCCCAGGCAGGGAGAGTGAGAAAACACAGATTCAGTGAGATGAAGCCAAACTGAGGAGCCGAGCTCACTCAGTAAGCCTAACTCCAGAAACCCTCACCAAGCAGGTATCCATACAATCCTATTTTTTCTAATACAACTCAATCATTTTACATCTTCTTTAATGATCATTATTAATAATACCTTCTGTTGCTATTTCTTCATCCTCATTATCAGTGCTGCTTAGTTTCTCTGGGTCACTTTCTAACACATCATTCACAACTGCTTTCTCTGTGTGAATTTCTGAGCTCACAAAGTATGCTGCCAAACCAAGTTCTTGCTCCAAGGTTGTCCTTACCAAAGAAGATGAATTTATTAAACGTAGGTCACAGTATCTCAGTGATCTGGAGAAAAGCAAGAGGGGGTAATATGAAAGCTCACTGTAATCTACTCCCTTATTTCTTTTACAAACACAGACAAAGGGGATATTTTTTTTTTATTATCTACTTAAACTACGGATGAGATAGAACATAATATACCTTTTGTGCTTAACAAGTTTACCACTGTCATGCATACAATTTTCTTTTTCTTAATCCATTTATGTAGCTTAATCTCATGCGTGGAACATTAGCACCAGCATAAGAAAAAGAATAATCATTTGGGTTCTGAGCCTAACACAAGAATAGGATTCAGTTGAGCATATAAAAGCATTTAGTGCCCCAGGGCATCCTGTCTGGCTTTCAGCTGCCATTCCAGAAATTGAACTCCCCACACATCCTGTAGTACATAAACCAGCATCATCCAGATGTCTCAGCCACACTGAAGTACCTATAATGTTTGTTTTTACATATCCTTATTCTCTGCTCTAAACTGTGACAATTCTCATAATATTTTCTGAGCTATTTGTATCTTGCTATAAAAAGGAGGTTATCATTAATAATATGGGGTTTGTATTTATGATATAAAACCTGCCAAAAAATGGAAAAGAAACATCTTGACACTGAAATCTGTTTTCTCTTCCCACAAGTAATTACAGTTAGTCTTTAGACAATTGGTAAGCAATGGATAAAAAACTGCCACTGAAAAGACAGTGGATCTTCTTACCGTGGCAAAGACTCCCCTTGAGGATCCATACCACTAAATATCAATATACAAGGCAAACCTTCCAATTCCAAATAGGTCTGTGGTCTCCAATCTACATCTTCAATTTTCTGCCATACCTGTATAAAGTAAGAAACACTGTTGGACGTACCTACATAGCACAAATACAGAAATATATGCTTTTATCATCCATTATATGAAACAATTTGTACAGTGAATGGATGTTCCACCAAGGGAAGCCACAGAACAGATCCAGTTTCAACATAGATAGATTGTGCAATTCCTAGAGCATTACAGGTAGCAATCTGCCTGCTGTAAATCTGAGGATATTGGGACAGTATACTCCAGTTTGAAAAGCCTCCCAGCTTCCCAGCTGCATAGAACTGAGGCCAGGGCATAAATGAGTAGAGCGGATGTGGTACAATGGACAGTAAAGCTGAACAGGAGATTTGGAGGAGAGAAGAGTACAGAGGGTTGCTTCATGTGGCAGATAATGTATGGATCCTACCCTCAGAAGTCTCTCCTGTTCTCCCCGAAAAAAACAGTTTTCCTAATAACGTCATGAGAAGTTTGATAGCTAGATCTATTGTTCGACTGTTTAGCATCAGGTTATACTGCTTTACTCATAGCAGTCAGTCTTTTTTTGCTGTAAGACAGTTCTACAGACAAGGAGTACACAATAGGAGCAACAGTACAACAACTCAGCCTCTGACATTCATACACGTACCACTATTACACCTGTCAGAGAAGATAACCAGGGTGTGATTCAGAACAAATACTGATTTTTCAGAATAAGTTATGCCTGATTTATAGCAGCATGAGATGAACGTTAGGCCCTGTGACTTCACCTGAGATGTATTGAATCACAGTAGTGAGTGTACTATATATATTATGCCATCCAATAATGTAAATAAATGTTTGCTTTAGTGATCAGATGATAGTAATTTTATGAAAAGCAAGGAAGTATCGAAGGCTTTTATTAAACAGATAACTAACTATTCTGGACCTAAAGAATATAAATTAATCCATAAACCAATACATAGTCCAGAAAGCATAAAGTCTTGAGCTGTGAATACCAGGGTGCTCTAGGATCCCTAGCGAGCATCACTGAATTGGTGCCTTCATGCCACCTGCTGGTGACAAGGATAATACAACTCTCAACAGGTCACTGGCTAAAATTTTTTTGCACTATGATGATTTTGTGAGAAAATTCTGCTAAAACTGTGACAGTTTTATTTGGCTTTTTTCCATATTGCTCATGATTCCTGTATGTGAAAGCAGTTCAACTGTTCAGGAGGGTTGCTGCTGAAAGTCAAATTCTAGTCACTCTCCGGTGTATTAACCAGAGATAGGACAGTAGAGCTGTCATAGGCAGTATATGCAAAACATAGAAGTCATGTTCCTTACTGTAGTTTTCATTTTTACTAGTAAGACCTGCACCTCATCTCATGACCATAATTCTCACCAGTAATGTCTCCCCACCTACCCATCTAATGAAGCTTCTCAGTACATGTCATTCTACAAGTTACCTTTAGTTGCTCCACAAAGTGCTTCCCTATTGTGATTCCAGAATTAGGATTTCCCAAGATTATTTCAAAGTTATCTTCAAGGGCTAGTCTTTCCCTTACATTATACAGACGTTCATATGCCACTGCAGCCAGCGGAGTACATGGAATTCTCAACACTACCATGAGGCCATGACCACTAGGACACTGTCTTGAAGAATTTATTAGGTTTTGAGTGATTTCCAGAGTTTCAACTGAGGTGTAATTCTTCATCTGAGAAAGACCACACACTGCCATCATAGCTGCAGAGTAGTGTTGTATGAGGACAAAAGTCCTTATCACTGCGCTGTGTAATCTGGGAAACCTGAAAGAAATAGTGAATTAAATAGTAAGATATCAAAGGCTGAAGTGAAAAACCTAATTTTTACAAAATATAGTAAACTCAGGATTTTATCCTGTAAGAAATCCTTCCTATCTACTGTACAACAGAAACTCACCAAACTGCAGTTGGAAAGACTTTGCAAGGTGTCATTTCACAATCGGAACTGACGTTCCCTTCCCGCTTCTTAATAAAGATTTACTAAGCAAGCAGTCCAGTAAGGTTACATCACTAAGTTACCAAGATTTTACTGCCATCACAAAAATTATCATAGAATATTTGCTAAGGCCCTCAGTAATATCATCAATGAAAATAATATTCTCTTATCAATGAGAATGGTATTCTTTGTTATGTGTTATTCTTAAGGGGTGGGAGGGGTTGTGCGCTGTTGTTTTCTTATGGAAGCCCCAAACCAATGTATTCTTGTTTCCAAGTGGACTGAATACAGTCATCCAACGAGCACTCCAAGTTCCCAAGCCCAGATACACCCTGTCCCAATCCCCAGTCTATAGAAGGGAAAAACATGGATATGCAATACTTCCTGTGCTCTTGTTTTCACAGAAATTAAACCCAAGTTTAATATGTTCCATCCAGGAACTATGGCTTTTTCAGAAGAGTGCCTGATGTGTGATCAAAGCTCCAAAACACCTTGTAGCAAACCCCAGCAGTTACGCGTGGATGTGCTCAGTCTCACAGTTAGCAATACAAAGTCACAAGATTTTACCTGTCCTGTCACATTCTTCTTAGCAAATGTGATGCCCATCTACAAGAAGGGTCAGAAGGAGGATGCAGGGAACTACAGGCCTGTCAGTCTGACTTCAGTGCCAGGGAAAGCTATGGAGCAGATCATCTGGAGTGCCATCACCCAGCATGTACAGGACAACCAGGTGATCAGGCACAGCGAGCATGGGTTTATGAAAGACAAGTTGTTCTTCACTAACCTCATTGCTTTCTATTACAAGGTGACCCACTTAGTGGATGAGGGAAAGGCTGTGAGTGTTGTTTACCTGGACTTTAGTAAAGCCTTTGACATTGTTTCCTACAGTATTATCCTGGACATACTGTCTGTTCATGGCTTGGATGGGCCTACTCTTTGATGGGTAAAAAACTGGCTAGATGGCCTAGCCCAAAGAGTGGTGTTGAATGGAGTTAAACCCAGTTGGTGGCTGGTCAGAAATGGTGTTCCCCAGGGCTCAATACTGGGGCCAGTCCTGTTTAATATCTTTATCAATGATCTGCATGAGAGAATCAAGGGCACCCTCAGTAAGTTTGCAGAGGACACCAAGTTAGGCAGGTGTGTTGATCTACTTGAAGGTGGGGAGGCTCTACAGAGGGATCTGTTCAGGCTGGATTGATGGGCTGAGGCCAGTGGTATGAGATTCAATAAGGCCAAGTGCCAGGTCCTGCACTTGTGTCACGACAGCCCCAGGCAACGCTACAGGCTTGGGGAAATGTGGCTGGAAAGCTGCCTGGAGGAAAAGGGCCTGGGGGTTCTGGTCAACAGCTGGCTGAACATGAGCCAGCAGTGTGCCCAGGTGGCCAAGAAGGCTAACAGCATACTGGCCTGTATCAGGAATGATGTGGCCAGCAGGACTAGGGAAGAGACTGTGCCCCTGTACTTGGCACTGGTGAGGCCGTACTTCAAGTACTGGGTTTAGTTTTTAGCTCCTCACTACAAGAAAGACACTGAGGTGCTGGAGTGTGACCAAAGAAGGGCAACAAAACTGGTGAAGGGTCTAAAGAGCAAGTCTTATGAGGAGAATCTGAAAGAACTGAGGTTGTTTAGCCTGGGGAAAAACAGGCTGAGGGGAGACCTCCTTGCTCTCTACAACTCCCTGAAAGGAGGTTGTAACAAGGCAGGGGTCTGTCCCTTCTCCCGAGTAACAAGTAGAACAAGAGGAAACATCCTCAAGTTGTGCCAGGAAAGTTTTAGGTTGGACATTAGGAAAAATTTCTTCACAGAAAAGGGCTGTCAGACACTGGAACAGGCTGCTCAGGGCAGTGGTGGCATCACTGTCCCTTGAGGTATTTATAAGACATGTAGATGTGGTGCTTAGGGACGTGGTTTAGTGGTGGATTTGGCAGTGCTAGGTTAATATTTGGACTCAATGATCTTAAAGGTCTGTTCCAACCTAAATATTTCTACGATTCTTACAGATCCCAAAGAGTTTGTTCACAGCTACACACGTGCACATAGTGTGTCACTACTCTTTCGCAATGATTTTAGATTTACTCCATGAAGACCAAGGAAAATTAATGATGTATTTTCAAGCTCTGATGAGTATCTGCATCACAAAACCACAAATCACAGTGATGTGTCTACTCCTTTTTGTGGTCCAGGTGCAGTATCCACAAATTCTACACATCAAAATCAGGCAGGGTCAGCAAGTGGTAACATTGGAGAAAAGTAATAACACATTTGAAATTACATGATGATGCAGTGTTAGATTATTACATAAGTAGTTAGTGGCCACAACAAGAACACTCTCTAAATTGGGCTAAACAATGTGCATGAGACAGCCTCAACTGATAAGACTGCAGGCCAAACACATACAGAAAAGATGGAAGGAGAAAATAAGAATAAGTGAAATGCCCTTGAATATACAGCTGATATGTGGGATAGCCAGAAAATCAATCAGTCGATCAATTAATCAATCCAGGCTTCTAGCTAGTAACTCAAATCACTAGAATGCACTTCCTAAGTTTCCCGTGCTAAAGAAAGGAAGGTACCATACCTCTTTCCCAAAGCCATGACCATGGCTTCAAAAGAGCTGTCATACCGAAGCAGAGGAATACTATGTCCAGAGAGGGTGGACTCAATGAATTCTGACAGTCCAAAGTACTTCTTGTTTTCATGGTATAAATCTACACCCTAAAACAATTGATCAATAAAAATATAAAGGTGAATCCTATCAATTATTAATTTATAATTGAGTAACCATTGGTACCTGATACATTTGCAATCACATTCTCTAATAAGCTTATATCTACTCAGACATATTAAAACAGGAGGTAAAGATTTTTTTTTTTTGAGAGAGAGAAGTTTGACCTGATTTTTCCTTGTTTCTTTTTGTCTCTCTTTTGCCACATATACACACAGACAGAACAGCTATGCATGTAATAAATATACACACATCTGAAGAAAATCCATGTATGTACATATATTTACGCAGTAATGCACTAGAGACAGATTTTTCAGATGGTTTCCATTTACATAGTTCAAAGATTTTTAGCGGAGCTACTATAGTTTATAGAAGATATAAAAGGAATAAAGAAAAGGAAAAAAAATCAAGAAATGACAGGATAAACAAAGGGAAAAGAACTTGCCACAGGCTGAACAAGAAAAAGATGCCATGAAAACTTCATTCTTGTTTACAAAAATCATGGGTCCTCCACAGTTTTCTCAAGTATGTAAATGTAAAAATAACTGATGAAAAGCTCACAAAAGCTCCTCTTACACTGCTGTATGAAGAAGGCCAGTGGATCTCATTGTAAGGGCTGATATGAGTATGCTGGGTCTGCAGCGCATAGGGGAAGGAAGTCACGTGGAGAGTCACAATATTTGGCGCCTCTTTCACCTCCCTGCAGTTCAACAGTCTATCAACAAGTCCTGTAGACAGTTCTGTTTGAGGATAAAGGCTATGCATAGCACTGCAAAAAAGAAACCCAAAACTCTCCAAAGTGATCAGCACAAGGGAACATTTGTTTCAGTACAATAGTTTTAACCTGGATGTGAAATCAAAGTTAAACACATACAAGGAATTTAGGACTCTATGTCCTGTTTTTGTTGCATAGAAGGATAGGAAAAGAAATGTGAATTATTTCACTGCAGATGAAAATTTCTGTAACCCTGATAATCTTCCCAGATAGGACATTACCAGTCCTTTACAGCTACCAGAATATGAGAGGTAAAGGATGAAAGATAGCTAATGTTTTGACAGTTACCAATAGACAAATAGCCCTGTGGTACCTTTGGTCAGATTGTTAGTGCTGTCCTTAAGAAAATGTAATTCTTACCTACAAAAATTAAGATAGAAAATGACAGACAGTAAGTCAATATAACAGAAGAACAGAAGTAAAATACCCATCGTAGTGCTATTATGAAAGGGAAGAATAGTTATTTTTAGGGCAAATGCCAGTATCATGGAACACCTACAGTCAGTTCCTTGCTCTGGTGTAAAAATGCAGTCCAAATTAATCCTATTTAATTTTTGGCATTTACCTGCAATGACTAAGTTACAAGCCTAGTCACTGCAATCTTCTGTTACCATCAGAAAGAGGTAAGTAACTCCAGAAATTCGTTGGGACCACCCATGGTCTAAGTCAGCCCTCAGAGATGCCTGTGTCTCTGTTGCGACTGTGGGCAATCCCAGGCAATTACACTCTGGTTTAGGCACCAAATTTCACTGACTTTAGTTAGGTGACATGAATCCTGCTGTATTCGTAACTTACATATCTTTATTAGATATAAGAAAAAATATCAGAGTTAAGCAGAAATACAGGTTCTTCCCTACTACTCAAGGATGTTACATGAATAAATGTCTTAAAAGCTGTGACAGCTGTAATAGGTCATGTAAGTTCCTAAATTATAGAGGAGCTGAACAAGAAACCCTCATATACAAAAATAAAGTTTTGGTAAAAATTATAATTCTTAGCCAGTGTCAAAGGCAAGACCTTGCCCTTTCATTCATAAGCAACATTCCATAGTTTTTGTTTTCAGAAGCACTACCATGCTCCAAAAGTTGGAATACGATGGTGTTTCTGGAATTCAGTATGCTCGCCAAGCTACCCAATGCCTCAGGAGCCAGAAAGCAAAAGCAGTCCAACTTCTCATCAGGCAGATTGCTGGGAAGCCAAGGCCACAGGGCTCTGTTGGGGAAGCAATGAGTTATGCAAGTCAGCTGCTGGGGAACTTGGTAAATATCAGACAGAAACCTCCCTGCTTTCCTGAGAGATCTACCTATGTATCCACAGAAGCTTTCAATTCTTTCGGCTGAAAAAAAAAATGTAATGGA
>JANHGN010023483.1:59734-81882 GCA_024605025.1 Megaceryle maxima
AAGCTATGTCTGAAAGAAGATAAGAATGGTGAGCAAGAAAAGCTGAAGTGTTCCAGTGAGGCATAATATAATAAGCAGGATAAGAATAAATCACGAAGGGCCTTGAAAGGCATGTTTATTCAGTGCATGGGAAGATAGAGTTAGAAGAAAGATGCAAACAAAGGTGAGGGAAGGGATAAATCAGAAAGCTGATCTTGAGAACTACTGAAAGCCATAATAATTTCTCTAAAAACAAGTTACAGTTTTCTTACCTCATTAGATCCCAGTGTGCATGATCATGGATTAGGACAAACAATGTATGTGGATTCTGCATAGAGTTTTGTAAAAAGACTTTGAATTTAATCTGGGCCTCTGCATCTAGCTTCATAACATACTGTTCCACCCTCTGCTTTGTAAGATGTTCCTTTTCTAATCCAAGTTCTAGTAAGATACCTAAAGAAATGGAACAAATTTCAGCATTTCCAAATACAAATGCATTTGACAATGTCCTGTAAGTCTAAAATAAAGCTAACTAATGATCACCTGAGTGCCAGAGATGAAACAAAGTCTGCTGATAAGTCACTTCAGAGGGTGGAACACAAATCAGGAAATCAATTTTCTCAAAGGAACCCAAATCAAGATTTTGAGTGCTAGAGTCAGCAATTGAGCATATGTGAGACAGCAGTTTCTGAGCCACTGCTAACTGGAATGGACGAATCTGATGTCGTTCAGTCTCATAACCTAGAAAAAAGGAAAAGTTCTGTTTAGATATATGTCCAAAGTCTAATCCAATGCAAAATGTCAGTCTGACAAAGAATGACTGATCTACCCTTCAGGGTACTTTGCTTATGAACAGGAGTTCCAGTTTATGAAAATCTATATGGAATATGCAAACAAATCTTTCTGTAGTTGGGCAGAACGAAAAGAAAATTTTGGTCCTGTAGGTCTCTTAATGCCTGACAGCTGAAAATTAACTTGTGCAACAGCATTCTTCTACCACAGAAGTAAGACACAGAGCATCCATCAGTATAAATCTGAATATCCCAAGACATGAGTTGCTATTTGCCTCAGACCTTAGCCTTCAAGAGCCTAGGACTCTGCCTAGATGGATCTAAGTGCACACCCAGAGACCTGGTCTCAAGTACGCAGCCCTGTATCTCTTTAGAAAGTCCTCCTTACTTACTTGTACACACAGCTGTTCCCGTTCCATTCAGTGCTGTTGGTTTATTCAATGAAGCAGAAAGTGATGAAGAGATGTGCCCTTGGTTTTCCTGATAAAATTTCTCCAGCAAAAGATCAATGTCACCCTCTATCAAATTGAAGGGTTAGTGGAATAAACATCCATGTTAGTAAGAGCTGCATTTCATACTGATTTTGTTTTGTAGATCTTAAAGAGCTTTATATATGCTACCTAGTTATCCTGCCCTTGGCTTATTGGCTGTTTTATACAGGAATCCTCTCATTATTTTCTATGGCATCTATTTTTACAGCACATCACTAATAAAATGCAAATCAGGCCAGGGAATGACAGACCAGCTCTGCATGCAACTGGCTAGAGACTTTATGGAGAGTGGTAGAAAACTAACCTCAAGGCCCTGATGAAAATCAGCAACAACAGAGCCATTAAACTGGCTTAGTTTATGTTCAGACCATGGAGCAATACTGTTCACTAATAAGGATTACAAGAAGCTGCAGAAAATCTGATCAATATTTTTAAATATTTTCCATATTTGAGAGGCAGAAAGAAAAGTAATTCTCTATAAATCTGAACGAGAAATATGAGTATTGTAGCTATACACAATGCTGAAGCAAGCAAGGTATGTTTTATTGGACTGTGCATATCTGCAAATATATCCTGTTCTATTCATCAGGGGCCCTGCTTACAGATTAAAGTTATGTAGAGACAACAATATGTCTGTCCTGAGTATTTAGTATTTTTTCATCAGTTGAAAAGACATTTGAAGGTGTCTGCATTGAGCTCAGAAAGGCAGGGTCTACCCCTGCAGAAGTGCCATCCAGTGGATATAGATGGTGACTATTTTTAGGATGTTCATATACTTCTTCTACTTGAACAACAGCAATAGCAAAATGCTTTTGAAGACACTAAGTGCAGAAACACTAACATAACTACATGGTTCAAGGAAAATGAGTTTCTTTTAAGTGACTGCTCAAAATACCACGACACGTTCAGAAGGGGTTTTGTGATCTCAGGACAGATTTACTGAGGTGAGATGAAGAGCAAAGGGGACCATGACATCCCATTAACACTGACAAATATATTCCATTTTTTTCTAGTTGCGTGATGTGGTTCAACTTGCCATGTGGCTGGATCTATCTCCAGATAATCCTGCCTGTAGTAATCCTCAGTATACTCGGTTAAAAAATGATCCAGTAACCCTGGCTCTCTCCAAGTTTCCTCTCTTTCCAATCCATCATGATCAAGTTCACAGTGCAGAAAGTTGAAAGGGAAAATCCTGCTTTTGATGAAATAACTCTGTTCTATCATGGTCTAAGAGAATTCTGTGATTAGGGCAAAAGAATGTATACATTCATATGGATATGGGCTTGCATAATATATTAATGGATTTCCATAGCTAAGAATAATATGTTCAGGTATTTGCTGGCATATTTTTATGAAACTGAGGGATTTTAGAAACTGACACTTTTAGGGAGAATTTCAATTAAAATGTACTTTCACAACTTTGTCCTGCATTTTTTATATATTTCTGGAAAGCTAATGAGCACAGCTATTTTCTCTCACTTAAAAAGTTCAGGGACTTGGAAACATGCCTCTATAAACTGTTAGGTACCTGGGCAGAGCGTGCTAAAGAAGGAGCCCAGAGTTTCCACTTTCCCTGTGACCAGCTGGTAGTTAACTTCTTTTTGGTAGTCTGAAGGAGTGAGCATGCTTTCAGATAGAACTCTTGCCTGATACTTTCCTAAAAGACAAAAATGTAATTTTGAAAGCACTTCAAAGTTAAAAAAGTTCTAACTCACAATAAAAACACTACCCAGCTAAATGGATACCACACACAAAAATGGCAGAGATGAGTCTTTTCTCTCTCCTAGACATGTATGCACCAGATACCTGTAAGACAGATTCATGTTTTATAATTCTTCGTGTTTCTTTTCTAGTTTCAGAAATACTTGTTGGTACAGTATATAAAAACATCATGCAAACAGGCAAAGGAATTGTCAATTATCTTATATTCAATGAAGCTTTGAATGGCTATTCAAATAATTAATTGATCAGCATAGTACTCAGGTTGTCAAAGGGAATGATGTTGAAAGACTCTCTTTTATAAGCTCATAAAATGTTTGGTCCTCTGCTTGCAGTAATATTTCGGTCACACAGCAGGAGAGCCTTATGGACCATGTGTGCTGTAACTCACTACTGGTTGTAGTAGTGTTGGCTGGGATGCCTTGGTGAGAAAACTTGTAACAGGCAGAATGGTTGATTTGCTGGGGAGAGACCCAACTGTGGAGCATCAGCTTGGGTTTGTCAAAACCCATTACTTATTGGTCAAAGATCTTTCCAAGTCAGCTTATTGAAACTCATAGCATGGAATTACTCCATTTTGCATAGAGATACACCCTTGGAATCTTACCTGTTATCACAATGCAGGAATCAATGGCTCTATTTCTACTGGCACATATGATCACTACATAGTTTGTCTTTATTAATTTTCCTTCAATGAGTAGCTTAAACATTTCTGAAAGACCTTCAGCCAGAGAGTAGTTGCACTCAATGATATGGACACTGTCATTACAGGAGCTAGCTGCAAGGCCTGCCAGCCAGGGAAGCTGGGCTGAAGTCACTGGTGCAATCTGGCTGGGCACTTGAGGAAAGGTCTGTGGAATAGCCTGTTGGTACTGACGGATTTCAGACAGGTGTGATTCCCTCCATGAACGCATGAATATTTGTTCCAAATCCTCAATCAAAGGAACCTGGTCTGAAGCTTAAAAAAAAAAAAAAAAAAAAGGAAAATATTATAAAACAACTACACAAAACTGTTGAGTTAAAACCATTTTCTTTTTCCAAAATATGGACTTTTTTAGAGACAATCATGTTTCAGATTTATGCATGCACGACTCTGTGACCTTCAGCAGTCATGAACCAAATTTTTCATTTTGAAGTGCCTTTGTGATACTCAAGTAAAGCCGCCCTAATGGGAACGTGAGTATCAGTAATTAGAGATACTTAAGAGGTCGAGTGCTGCCTGTCTCAGTATAATACTACTTCTAAGCTATAGGCAGAATGCAAGAGCAGTGAATTACAGCCCATTTTTTTAATATTTATTTTTAGTTGCTGAGGTCCCACATTATAGGAGAAGATGAACTTTGTATGATTATTTCTATGATTCTATATTTCAATCTATCTGGTCTTAAGAACTAATTATTTATTTTTGTTTCATTACCACAAATAAATTTGTTTAGTTTCACATGTCCTAAGGCTGATATTTAATACTGTTCAGCTCTAATATTCCCTTTCTCATTTGCTGGAATGTAATATATTCATTGCAGTCTATCTGGACATAAAATAATCTTACCTAATTGAACAAGGTAGTAGACAGTCAGTAAGAGCTGCATTTCCTCTGAAATAGGCTGTATTGTGGAGGTACCATATTGTTCATATGCTCTAGATAAGGACTGTGAATTTCTGTAACAGGTGTACAACAAAGGACTCACTATCACATCATTAACATTCCCACAAAGATATGGGAAGTTCCCATGACCTGCAAAACAAACAATTTTGTACATATCACATTAATGCCATAATTGCCAATGTATGCATTAAACAATCTTAATAGTAAACTTTTAAAATTGACAGCTTTAGCAGTGTTTAGCAGTCGGATGCATCATTACATCTCTTACAAAAAAAGATTTCAGGCCTTGTTGCAGGTTTGAGGTTTTTACCTTTAAAAATAACTGGCTTTGCCTTACAGATTTTCAGCAAGTTGTCAGGAACTGAGACTGGTTCTCCTGAGCCCACCATGGGAGATGAGGCTGGCCCCACCAAAGCAGAATGTGGTAAAGATGATAGGCTTCCTCCATCTAAGATTTTAGACATACTGTTATTGCAGTCAGGTCTAATGATTTCCTCAAAGAAAAATTACTCAGCATCATCTCACAGCCACATTTGGTATCAGTATTAAATACTTTTATGGTTACATCACACATTTCATAAGATGTTATTAGTTATGACACTAATTTTTATAACTCAAAGGTGCTTCAATGTCTCAAGATCAACACAGGCACCTGTTAGGATTTATTAAGAATGACTTGATGAATGGATCCTAATGAGAGTTAAGCTCAGAGAATCAAAATGCACTCAAAGGAAATGAACCATCTGAATGTAGGTAAGCATGTAGGTATCAAACACCTTTCAAAACTCTAATAGAAATCTGAATAAGCCTTTAAAATAATGCCTCTTTCCCCCCATTATTTTCTGAATAATTAAACAAATATCACTACCTTTAGTAGAGCTTACCATTTTTAATTCTGTTTGCAGCCTGTGGGTTGAGCTGCAAGTTCCAAGTTTCAGTAGATGATGGAGATTCTGGTGACCAACCTTTATGGCGCTTTTTTGGAGGCCCTGAATTTGTTAAAGTGCCTGGATAACAATAATGTTCCAGAACAGTATTAGAATAAAATGTATTCAGTTTTGTGCATGGCAATTCAATAGATTGAATGTGTGCATTAAGTACTGTGGTAGGGTCAACTCCGTGAATATAATATTTTTTTTAATGTTTTTTTATTTTATTTCCTATGTGCTACTGAAATTTCTGGGAAATTTCTGACCTAAGTACACTTCACTTATTTTACACCAATGTTTACTGTGTACTAAGAATAGTATAGTAAAAATGAGACGTACTAAGAATGCTTATAATTGCTAATATTTTGAAGTCAACACTGGGCACTTTGCTTCATTTATTTCTGAACACATGACACAGCGTGTCATGTAACTTATGCATAATAAAATTCTCAAGGGTTTCAAGGACTAATAAGGATCTGAGTTATTTTCAACAATTTTCCCTTTTAGACGACTTTTGCCACTTCTTGCTGGTTAACATCTTTGAGTTTACATTAATCCATATTAACTCCTAGCAAATCAATTCTGCACTTTCCTCTTATCCATATGTAGCTCCAACACCTTTGTCTGTAAAAACACAACTTTAGCACTATTTTATAGGAGCTCCTGATGATTAATTTCTTGAATTTTCATTCATTAATTTCATTAATCTTCTTCTACACTCCTGCAAACTCATACAATTATAAGCTTCCACTAACATCAAGTATTTCTAATTACTAAGACTCAAAGGTCCTATAGGAATTGCTCAGTATCTTGCAGGATTGAGCCATTTCTTCTTCTGGACATGACTACACAGAGACTGTTAACACTATTTCACACTGGCAGGGCTGTATCCCCTGGCAGAATGGTTAGTCTCACATAAATTCAAGACAGAGCAAGGATCTTACATTAAAAAAAAAAAAGGGGGGGGGGGTGTATTTTAATAATGAGATACTAAAATTAAAAGGAAATTTGAAATCTTCAGATCTAGAATAAGATTGTTCAGTTGCAGAAGAACCTTACGTGCAGGTTTTCAAAGGTGACTTTGTTCTTTAAACTTTTACCATGGGAGGGCAGTATTTGGCCATTTGTTCTACTCATTCTTTCATTTACTTTCCAGGGATAACCTTGTGACAAAAGTCACAAAAATAGAGCAATGTGAAGATATTTTTTTTATATATTTGAAAACACCGTACTCTTTTCTGCAGATATGTTGATATGTGGAAGTAATCCATGTGAAAAGAATTGGCAAGAATATACTGCTGCATGGAAGAAAAAAATCAAGAACCTGAATGGGCAAGAGAAAAAGAATTTCACTGTGATGCCAGCAGGGAAAACTGGGGGCACTTACTCCAAAGGAGAGCTATGACATGTTTCTAGCCATAGTAAAGACTAATTTTCTCGTTTAAACAAGCCAGTGACATAGAATACAGTTTGTGACAGAAAGCAATTAACAAAGCAATTAAATCATGGTAATAACTATGCAGTGACTATTGTTTCTTTAATTTGGAGCCAGTTGTCAGAGTCTAGTGCTCCATTTCAAGGTAAACTGCAACACTGGAGTTATCCTATGAGTGGTTATATATAAATCTTTCTTAATTCCTTCACAAAACCTGTTGGTGAGATTGATGCAAACTGACACATTCTTTAAGAACAAGGATTCAGTATCAGGTCTGTACTTCTATAAAATGAATGAACTGTAAATATAGAAAAAAAACCCTTCCACTTAGTAATCTGAACTTTAACAAAGCTGCTGAGAACAGCAGTAAACTTTTTTTTTTTTTTTTTTAATGAAAACTAACACAGAAAATAAGTGTTATGGTCAGAAATGGCTTAGAAGGGAATAGTAATTTCTATTCATACAGGAAACTACCATCACAGTATTATTTGTTCAATGCTTCTATTATACCCATGGAATATAGGGTTTAGGGTTATTAAACAACAAATCCATACAAATACCTAAGACTGAAGGTCTTGCCAGAGCAGACAGGTTATTTTTCATCAACTGTTGTTTAGGTGATTCCTTGCCATTATAAACTGCTGAGCTGAAAGCTGCTGTTGAAGGCATGTGATCTATGGCTGTAGCTGGCAAGAGAAAAAAAAAATTACATTATATATTTCTGGGTCAAGATTCCTAGTTAATATAATAAACTGGTCACTTGATCATTTACATTAATAGAGGTATTGGGATCTGCTCAAAGTTAATGCCATGTTAAATAAAACAAACCTACTTCTGATCTCATAACAGATTATTGCTATCTGACTCCAAATTAAGTGCCTGGGTAAAATCTGATTCTGCAGCTAAATACATATGTCAGATCCTTTAGCTTCTTTGCAGGTGGACCTTAGCTCTTACACGGTTTACTCAAGAACCAGCTACAAGTGTGAGAGCGTAAACTCCATTTCCTCAGCCTCCATTCCAATTTGACAACCACTTTCCAAGCTTCTTTTTAACTATGGTGCATTAAAATGAAAAGTTTTTTCAAGCTTAGCATGCTTGTAATTAATGTCGCTTTTTTTATATAGGAAATGAATGTAGCTTTTCTATACATGTAATCTCTGTCAAATGAAAAAAAAAAAAAAAAAAAAAAAGAAAACCTGCTATTATGAAGAGACTAATGCCCATTCTGGAAGGGTACCAGAATTCCATATCACAACTATTTAACAGGCTTTTATCTCCCAGGGAGAATATAACCAGCAAATGATGTGCCTCTGTTGTCCTGTGTGAATCTCTGTAACAGTCATGAGACACTAAAGAGCTGTTTTCATTATGAAGCAGCTCAGAAAGATCACTCTATCCTATATCATCCACCACCTTTCATTTATGTCAAACTAACGGAAGAGTAAATGTTTCAGAAATAATTTTTAATTAAAAAAAAAAAAAGTTTTAGATATTGAACATTAGTTTGGTTTTTAATACTAAAGCCACTTTTCTCAGCAGAAGAAAACTTAGAAACTTTTATGCTGATGCCAATATAATGCCTGCAGTAAAAAGGATTCTGGTCCTAACATAAAATAGACTGGACCAGAAGACAAAGCTGAAACGACACTGGTTCCTGTAACATATATGTTGTCTGTGGTCAGACACATAACAGCTGGAGGAATATAATACCTACCCTCAGCTATTTTAAAAATAATGGCTTTTAAAAAAATTTAGTCTTCCTTAGCTATAAGCAAGCTACAAAACACCCATTTTATTATTTGCTATTCTTTTATACATAATCCTTGTGGAGGGTGGGTGGTGGTGGGCAGCAAGAAGCCTTCAAAGTATGATGGCTTTCTTCATTTGTAAGATACCTCCTAATCTATTCAACTTGCTTTATTTTATGTGATAGTTGTTTATTTGTTTGTCTTTCTATTTACACAAGTATGGACAAATAGGCATGCACAGAAGAGCAAGAGTAAACCCCACAGGTTTTCCTTCTAAGCATTACCTGTTTGCTGAGTCCCAGCTGGAGCACTGGGGTTTGCTGCTGGGAGCGGCTCACTTGAGGTGCTTCCCGAGAGGCCCAAACTTTCTGGCAGTTGGAACAACGTGCTTGAGCAGGTGCTGGATAAAGACTGACGGCCTCTGAACTCTTAACAAAAAAGAAACTTCTTATTCCCTGACAGCAGTGGTGTTTGGTTTTTCTCTGCATATTTGATTTGATAATTTCACACATGAATTACTTAGAGGCTAAGCACTTGGAAGGAAGGAATCGGTGTCTTTGGACATGCCATCCTTATTTGGTTTTTACAGCTGCTCTAGTAATCACCTCATTTTAAAGACTCTTTCTTTCAACTGGTCTGTCTTAGATTTTACACAGACACCAGTCCCTGGGATAGCTAAGCTAGGATGATGGAAACCAGAGCTCAAGGAAGACAGCTTCATTATCTTACCTGCCCCTTTCCAGCAGATTACAGATCCTTTGGTCAGAGCTCCCTGTGCATTCCTGACCAGATAATACTTTAAGTGTTTCTGTTTCTTGGGCTGAGTGGTCAGTTTAAGATTAATGTGATTTGAGAATTCTGTAAAGTAGCAGAAACCCTTCTTGCCACAGCCAACACAATTGCCAGAGAAGCCTGATAAAATAAATGATACATATAATCCAATTAGATGATAGGTGGGTCACTATTAATAACATCCAAACATGACTCTTTTCTGGAGAAAAGCTGTATTTAATTTTCTTTCACAGAGTGAATTTTTTACTAAAATTTTCCTCAGAAAAAAATATTACATCAAGTCCACTGTATTGCACATTGGCTACTAGATTGTAGAAGCAGAGCCCCACATTTACAGAACATTTAAAATAGGTCATATTTTTCATTTTCTTTCACCAGAAAAAAGATTACAATTCCTATTAATTACCTACCTATGAAACATTAAACCAAGAAGTTTTTGACTGAAGACTACTGAATCACATGCTTAAGCCCAGTCATATTCAACACCACAGGAAGTACATGCTTTGCTTCTCTTTCAGATTTCATTGAAATTAAACACACAATTACATCTCAAGAAACTCAGGATATTTAATCTATTATATTTAATTAGATCTAAGTATATTTAAACATCAAGTTCCTACTACAGATGCTTTTGTAAAGAGAAAAAAAATACTAAAGCCTTCTTGGGCTATTAATTTAAAGTGGCTTTCTCAAGTGGTGGCTGGACTGTCTTAGCACTTCACAGCAGTTTAAACTATTTATGATTACAGAAACAAAGTGTCTGAAGCTTTATAGACACGACAGAGACACAGTCCCTGCACGTAAAGAAGCTTATTGTGCTCAGGCTCGATGGGGCTTTTCCAGGGATACTGCCATTTCCTCTCATTCTGAGATTCACAGTTTGAGCCTCAAATTGGGGCTCATTGATGGTGATGTCATTATCACTGTAAACGAAGGGCATTCCTTACACAGCTTACTATCTGCTTTTTGATTCTGAAACATTTTTTGACCATTTTCAGAAGTATTTCCTAAGAAGTTTTCATCTTGCATCAGACAAATGCAACTGGCTGAAAATACTTATAACCTACAAAGAAATCCTATATTCAATTAGAAGGTAATCTTCCCTGTGAAAGCTCTCTCTCTGTTCCTTACACATGACCGAAGTTTTCTTTTATTTTAATCATATCTAATGATCATTTTTGTGTGTCATCACAGGAACTAAAATAGAACGGGTGTGTTCAGAGAATTGGAAGATAGCAAAAATAAAGGAAATATATTTCACATAACATGGACAAAAACACTGGAAATAAATAACTGGACTACTAGATCAATCATATGGTAGGTAAAATTAACAGGCATTTATGAAAACTATTATTTCAATTACATATTTCAAATAATTTGTGTTTTCAAATTAACAGTCTATACCTTTTGCCTTCTGTAAAATACAAGCACTGAAATATGATGCTTTGTAAACACCTGTTGCTTGGTTTATAACTTGAGCACTTTCATTAGTTTTCCAATGGCTCAGAAGAATTTACTAAAATCCTGAGTTCATGTGGAAATTGGTCTGGGAACCATGGGAACAAGTGGCTAACAACTATTGAAAGGTGCCTATTATCTCTCTGATCCTGGTCAGTAGGATGATAAAGGTCATTATGACTCATAAAATCAGGACAAGTCATGACTCTACAGAATCCTCTGTGCTATATCAGTCAGCACAAAAGCATCTGTCTAACATCACAGAGCTTTCAGTAGCTGCAATAAAAGCAACAACAAAAGGAAACAAAATTAGAATGGATGTGGCAAAAGCTGTAGAGATTGCATGCATTTTATGCAGATTAAGAAATAATGAAAAATGCTCCTGCTAGTAAATGAAAACTTCCCATTCATTTGAGAGCACACTGAGCCTGACCAGCAGCATTCCAATTTTTGTCTGGTTGCCACTTACAAGACCTTACGTGTTTCCAAATACAAGCATGAAAAAACAGTTCCAAAAAGTAAAATTGTACCATACATTTTTTAGAGTTTGGTTTTTTTGTTTGTTTGTTTTTGTTTGGGGGGGGTTTTTTGTTTGTTTGTTTTTGGTTTTGTTTGTTTGGTTGTTTTTTTTTTTCTGGGAGTGTCCAGCAACTAGCCAAAGCCACAGGTAGAAATATTTGTTCAACAGAAGTTGGACAGTGGACGTAAACTCTTTTCATCTGGACTTCAGGTCCAGACCTTTGTAAATGATCATCCGCTTAAACTGGATTTAGCAACAACTTCTACCTGAAATAGCCTTTTGCCCTAATCTATTTTTAACTCTGCAAGATCTAGTGGAACATTAGTTAACACCACATATAGCATACAGGTGAGGCTAGTACAGATTAAACAGATCTAAATTGTCCACTTGTTTTGAAAAGTCTTCAGAGAACATTTTAGAAGTTTATTTTGTAATGTTCCTTTTCAGTCAAACTACCATCTTGCCCCTCAAGCTTCCCCAGCTCCTCTTAGTTAGACTGAGTCCTTTCTGCTGACACCATTTTTCATCCCATTCATTCTGACCAACAGTTTCTTTGATGACAGCCATTGCTTTGTTAATACAGCTCAGCTCTGACATCACAAACACCATGATTTTATAATTCCAACGCAATAAAATTCTGATCAGTTTACTCATTGCAAGGCTCTGCTAACCTTGCTCATAGCACATCATGCAGTAGATTGAGTAACACGGGAGAACCCAAATATTTTATTATCCTCCTTTCTCTGAATGCCCTGTTCACATACCGTGGCCTGAGGCAGCAGCTGATAGAGGGGACAGCTTGTTTCATAAACAAGTGGCATTAAATATTCTTCTATACATTATAGAGAGCACAAAGGTCAGGGGAGTTGGGGCAGCCATAAGGTGACTCAATATATCTATGTCATGTGATTGATTTCACAAGAGAATTAGAAATCAATGCCTGGAGTTGAGGGGCTAAAAGCCTTTCACCTTTAGGTCACCAGTTCATATCCAACTCAGTTCAGTAGTGACTTAAGGCTGTTACCCTCTGAAGATTGTTTAATCAGAAGGTGTTTGATTGTATCTGGTATTTTACCACGTGCATTTGCTTGAATTTGCTCACATAGCAGCGATCAATTGCCCATAATTTAAAAAGCTCTTCCACAGCAGGGACCTTGTTCTCAGAAGAAGGACCCTGGACTAAAAGGGTATGAAACCTGAGCTACCTTCTCACTGGGGAAATGGAAATGGTTCCTTTGGATCAACAGTGAGTTTGTGCTAGGGATGAAGAGAGCACTTCAGGATGGAAGGATACCCATAACTTAATATTTCATAATTTGATCTTTCATAAATTGGCAGAATATTTTCTTCTTGTTTGCCTTTTAAATAATAACAGGCTTTTAATTAATGTTTATATTTTTGTGGAAAGTTGGCAGCTTGCTTAACAATTATTATATTTTCAACTTTTCAGCAAAATTATTCCTTAAGTTCTATTCACAAGAAAAAGCACACAGACAATAATCCACATTTTTTTCCACCTACTCAGTACCATTCCATTTGAAGATCAAAGTCTTAAAATTAAAAAATAAATTAAATCAATATGGTCAAACTGGAGAGCTCCATGATACAGAAATTCGCTACTATTACAAAAACCCAATAGAACATTCCACATTTTAATAGAAGCCGCCACAGTATTTTATACTACAATGTTTTCATCTTTCACACAGCTTACAATGCAAGCAAACCAATCTTCTCTATCATTCTGACCTCATGGACCCACTGAAAAGAAAAAAAGGATTTCTTATTCCCTGCTAGGAAAGTGGGCAGCTGTTTGCTTTTTCAGGAAGGAAAATGATGGGTGAATAGCTGCTTTGTTTATCAGGGAGACTCTCCTTAAGAGTAAGAACTGGGGGGGAAAAAAAAAAAGAAAAAAAGAAAGAAAAAAAACCTTTGGGAATGGTACGTGTTAGCTGCTTTTATTAAGAAACAATAAGTATTGCACTATCACAGGAGTGCTTCCTCCATCTAAGTATCCTTTAGGTCACATAAACCCAAGAAACAGCTCTAAACACAAAAAGATGAATCTGTTTGCCAGACTAGTTAAACCTGTGATCTAATTTGATTAAGAATCATATGAGGTACATATTCAGACACAGAGAACTTTCTATTTGCCAAAAATACAGGCTTTTCCAGAAAATGGGATTTTTTTTTCCTATGGAATAATATATCAATTGTAAAAGCAAAGAAACTAAACAGCCTCCAACAGAAATTACTTCAAAATCACAAGCACATATGCCTTGATGGTGGGACAACTTAATAGCATAATCAATAAATTGGCACATGCCCCAGAGGCAAATCAACAGCCTCTAATGGGAACAAGGCCCTAAGTCAAAAGCTGGGCTGGAAACTACCAAGACATTTCCTGTTTTCTTCTGGAATTTTTGTATGCTCCACAGGCATCTTCACAATCATATGCAGGCATATGAAGGGTTACAAGTGCCTGTATCACCAATAAGCCTTGTGTGGGATATACTCTGACTCATGATGACAGTTAATTCAGAATGAATCCAATTCAATTTCCCTCTAAACTCAGAAAAGCCTGAAGGGGCCACTTTCCATGTTGTTTCAAAAGGCCCACATGTTTGAAGGAGAACAGCCTAAACTCTGAATACCAAAAATAAGCCTTCTACTCTCTTTTGTCGTTAAAAGCAAGACAATAAAAAGAGCTTCCTTTCCTCATAGGAAATGTTTTCAACATAAATCTATCACAAGACAGAGGTCCCTGTCTTATATTAATAGAAAGCAAACTTAAAGCAAGAATGGTTCTGTCTTTATGTCACTATGTGTCTGAAACCACAAGACTATTCATGTCTGCTTCTAATTTTACTTACCCTGATTTGACCTGCATCAGTATATGAAAACCAGAATCAATCATTTCTATCTACAGTATGATCTATTATACAAATAGCATGCTCCTTTCCTATCATCATTAGATAAGGGACCTGGAACATTATTTTATTGCTAGCTACCAGATGAAGACTTTGGATATTGAAGTATATAAGTTCTTTCATATTTAGGCTTGCTATAGAATACAGAAAAGTCATCCTACAGAATTACTAAAATTCTTTGCAAAAGAATGCGATTCACGGGCGTTTAAGTGTACAAAAACAGCCAAAAAAAAGCATTTAAATGGTTTCAGGAAACTAAAATGTATTACATAAGCAAGCTGAGGATGCAAGTAGCATAAAACATTCCCAGTTATGTTCCTGTTGCTTTTTGCTGTTCTTGTTTAGCATGTAATTAACAAACACACTACTTCCTCTCTGCTAACAGCCTAAGGAACTTGAGCTGTTAATAGTACCGAATGACTTGAGTGGCACAACATTCCTCTCTTTAGCTTTAAAATGACAACACTTGGGTGATTTACAACCCTCTTAATTCTTTTACAATCAGTGGTCAAATATACTGTGACCAATCCAACTCTGCAAGATCACATGCAGAAATTACTGTACATAGAATTGCATTATGCACCTTCACACTACACTGTCATCCCAAATGCCTTGAAGAGTTGCTCAAACTGAGGTAACAACTGAGTTCATGTCATATCCCTCAGTGTTTGTGAAAGAAGACTGTTAAAGGACATGACAAATGTTTCTCTTTGGTTACTTAAAGCTCACACTAGTACACACATATATGATGCAGCATTTTTTGGTTAACTGTGAAAATAATACATAAGAACCTGAGAGTGACTGATCAAAAAAAAGAGTTCTCCCTCCAATTATGTGCCACTTTTCCCAATATAAAATCTACTCTTTTATAATAACATTAATATTCAGTTTATTCATTCACACGATTGCAGATTTTCCCTATTCTCATTGATTTGGATGAGGCTGATGGCCATCAGAAAAGCTATAATAAAAATAGATCAAAATAGCTGATTTTATGCCAGAAGTCAGTCTTTTAAATAGATGAAAAGCAAGAAATGGAAGTATGCTACAAATAGTATTATTCAAACACACAGTATTACCTAATTACACATATAGGAAAAATTTCAACTTAAAATCTTTCATATTTATTTATATTGTGATAATAGCAAAAAGTTGTAGGTTAGGATCCAGATCTCATGCTAATTTACAAACACAGTGGAGAATATTATCCCTATCTCAAAACAGATAAATGAAAAAGGTCATGTTTTTTTTGTAGTCCAAACTATCATCTAACAGTTTACATGTACATAGTAACCTGACAGTTCCACTTGACAGACCTACAGTCCATCCATGTCAGTATTTGGAAAGATAAAACAGAGACAGGCAGCAGTTCAACTAGTTCAGTTACCAGATGTGCAATTCTAGCAATTAGGACATAAACTGACTGGACAACAACTTTAGCCTTGGACTAAGAGAGAGAGGGTGATGAAGCACTTCTAATGAATTGGCTCACTCCATATCTTTCCAACACAAACATAGCCAGCTCTGAGTTGTTATCTTGTCGTACATCACCAGTAAGCATTGCTGTAGAGGTGGAACGGAAATAAGATCTGTCAAACTCACTGAAAAAAAAGTTTAGCTATTAACTGTGGCGCATAGGAGAATCCACTTACTGTAATCAGAAACACTTACCCAACAGGGCATTACGCCCATTGTCATCTGGCAGGAACCTTTTATCCACAGCACACACTAAAAGGTGATCAGGTAAATTTGGTGACTTTGCACCAACAAGTAAAAACCCTGATGGTACCTCAATGTGTTCATTGGAAATTGAAACCAGTCTCAAATCTTTACCAGCCTGGCAGAAACCTAGAAAAAAACATAAATTCAATGTATTTTAAGTTTACAACATTTATTTGCTTAATACTCCCACTTGTCTTCAATAAAGGACTTTCTATATGTTTAATGAAAAAGCAAATTTGTATCCTCTGGTGTCAAGGGCAACCTAAGAGATAATTTAATTTTCTTCCCTGCTTTTTGGTCAACCATAAACAGACACTATCAGCACAATTAACAAAAAAAACCCAAACTAAAACAAAAAAAAAGTGCAGTAAAGATCTTGATAATGTTTTGAAACCTACATATTTATAGGACTATTTACTAACATCATCTTCACTTAGGTTAGACACTTAAAATCTGAGACAACATTTTCCAATATCTGGTGTATTTCACTGGCTTTTCCTCAGTTTTTGAACATTTTTTTACAGCAACATTTAACAAGGTACATTTTAAATAAAAAAGAATGATTATTAAGCCATAAGAATTACCACATTTATTTCAGCAAACACCATGCCTGCAAACTCAACCTTTTAAAGGTTGTGTTGCCTAAGGTGACAGAAGTTCTGTCCTCCTGACAGGGTGTTCCAACACAAATGCTTATCTGTCATTGGGCAAAGACCTTGTCAAATATAAAAGCAACCAAGAGCAATGCAGGTTTATCTGGCAGGTAATGAACACTGACCAGTTTAGGATTTCTGTATCATATAGTTTCATTCTGATGTATTACAGGGGAAATAGACCCAGTCCTACCCTTTTCAGTGGGGCAAATATCTTTGGACAACTTGTTTAGTGCATTTCTTACCATCAGTAGTGCAACATCCTTCTGGGGGAGGCTTCATCTGGTAAGAAACAGGAGGACTACTTGATTCTGAGCCTTCTTCCTCCTCCTCTTCTTCTTCTTCCTCATTATCTGCTCTACTTCCTGCTACAAATATCATAGCATAAATGACTTGGACAACTGGCAACAAACCAATGAATGAACAAGGTGACCCAGTTACAGAAAGTTATTACAGCAAACTGGATTTTCTCCTTTTGACAATGACTTTACCGTTGCCAACTCTTAAGATATTTGTTATTTCCTTAAAGCTCCTCTTTCAGTCGTGCTTACAATAGAATGTCTTTTATTAAAATAAATAAAGCTTTTAGCTCCTGTGCAAAAAACCAAAAGTTCAAAAGCATGACCCAACTGTACCTGAGAAAGTTAAAAAAAACCTGAAGGACAAATATAAAGAAGCCTCAATTTACAAGTTTTGAAATGCAATTATTTTTAAACTAACCTCACAACTTTTAGAGGCCTAACTCCTGGTGTTTGAACTCTTGATGATCACAACAGTGTAACTCTATGCTTTGTTTATTATAGTTAACAGCCAATGTAAACCCAAAGTCATTACTTCTTAGCACATTAGAATGTCCCGGCTATAGTCCAAGTACAGATTTTATTAATTAGGTATCGACCATGTCCTTGATGTTGTACAGGAAACTGAAGAAACGGTTCCTGCTTGAAACTGCTTGTTCACTGTAGATGATGCCACAATAAGAACACCTAATTCTTGGGCCGTCTGTCTCCCTCCAGAATGCAGAGCTCTGAGTAAAGCACTGATGTGCCCCTGTATAATGTCAAGGAAAGGCAGACATCTAGGAAAATGATTCACAGCATACTAGTACTAGTCTAGGAAGAAATACTGCATGCTGGATAGAAGAATAGATGATATGGCTTTCATTTTTTGGAAGGCTTTATGTGTTTCTTCTTCAGATTCTTTGCTGTAAAACATTTTTCTGGTGTGCTGGCTGCCTAAATTAGCCTTTTTACATGATAGCAATTTTGTCTCAAAAATTACCCTGCATATTATTGGTGTATGTTTCAGCCTTTCATCTAGAGACTGCTTCATTCCTTCTCTCCACTCATAGGACAGTAATTGCTTTCATGCATAATGCAACAGCTCCAGTAAAACATACTCAGCAATGATTCCATCCCCTCTTATGGCTCAGACACACTCATGGCAAATGGGACAAAGCTGCCAGCAGAAGAGTGCAGCTAAATGATAAACAAGGAGAACACTTCTATGGACAGGACAAAGGGAAATTTCAGACCAGATCCAGCCTTACATATGACAGAGATAGGGGACAAGTACTAAGTGAACCCAGTGGGGCTTATGTCTTAGGCTTCTAGCTTCTTATTGTCTGTAGGGACATGCCTACAGCAAACACTGCAAGCCTTCACTGGCAAAATTGGATGGTGAAGGGCTGCAGGTACTTGAGGATCAGCAAGAAGCTAAATAGCTGTTCAGACTTGTGCAAGTAAAATAGCAGTTAGGCTCCTACATTATTCTGTTGATCTGGCTTTTAATCTTGAAACAGGAAAACAATGAAGCACACTGCAGTCAACATCCAAAGCTCAGTGTCAACTGGATGTACTCTCTGTTTCAACTGACTTTGGATCAGGTACTCAGGGTCCCATAGGATATTCATCAAGGATTAATTTTTTCCTGTGACTCTCCTCAGAATATCTTTTTATTTTATCGACAAATTATTGTAGAATCAGCTAAACGAATATTACCAGAAAAAATTACAATTGGGAAGGAAGCTGAAGAAATTAAATCTGGAGTGTGAAGATTTTCTTCTAAAGGTTATTAAGACTTACACCCCAATCTAGAAGAGTATTTGAAGTGTATGTTTACTTTTAAGTATGCAAACATTAGGCTTCAGTCCTGGTGCACAAAGATAAGGTCAGAATGTTAAATAACTGTTTTAAGGGCATAGTCTAAAGACAAAAATGCTGAAAGTGAGCAAAGGGAAGAGTGAAGCTCTTCATCTTTGCTATTTAACTCAGGGGTAAGTTATGGTTATGACTCGACCTTGACTAACATCCAAATGCAATGCAAAAGAAGTGAGTCTGGCTCTCCTCTCTTTCCCCATGCTCTCAGTCATGAAGTTCCTTCTCTCCTCTTTGTGCCAGCTCTGACACTTACTGGAGCCTGTGCTGACCATCCCAGCTTGTTAACCCAGCAAAACATGAACTGAGAAAAAAAAAGTTACCTTTTGGGTTATTTTACTGGCTTTATGTATTATCTACCTCTCATACACACAAATGAGCTGCTGTCAGCTGACCTAACTTGATATAGCTGCATTAAATGAACAGAATTATTGTGAAGACTTTGTCCATATTTTATTGAACTGAAATTTATTTATAGATACCATAAACATCATTGTTTGCTTTAAGGAATTCTTTTCAGAATTAAATATTCATTGCAAAAAATGTAATATCTAGGCCAGAAGGAACCAACATGTTAACTTAACTTGTCTCCAGGCACACCACAGTCTCTTTTGCACAAATTATTTTTAGGCATAAATTATCATGCCAAATATGTAATTATATTAGGCTAGTCTCAGTAGCTAGGTACTTTTTTTTCTGGTTTAGATGGTTATTTATGCATCAAATGAGACAGAAAAAAAAAAAGGTTTCTAAATAAAACAATAAATAACACTAAAAATCATGACAGGTTACAAGAGGTGATCGATAAAGCTTAAAAAAACCCCAACATATTTCCAAAAGCTTTTTCTTAAACTGACTATATACTCCATTTTCAGACTCTCTAGGAATGTTGTTATTTTAACACCAGAAACAAAAAGTCCATAATATCAGCCTTATTTATCAGTGGCTGGTTTTGTTGCCAAATGCTACTTTGCCCATTTATAATGTGTTATCAGTCCACAAAATGCCAAGTCAAAACACCTGGGTTGCATCAGCCCAGTGCACTACCTTCTCAAAACTACTTCTATCATGTCTGCTTCACCACAGGAAAACACGTGCTGCACTGAGGACCAACAGGCAGCTATGACCAAGGATAGCCCAAGCATATCACTATGTCAGAATGCCAGGGCCAAGGAAAAATAACAACAACAGGGAAAGATGGGAGCTTATAAAAGACCCCATGCATGGACGGCTCTCTTTTTCAGATGCCTCCTGGCTCTCAGAGCACAGGGATTCATGTAGCTAGAAGGGGAAATTTCAATTTATGATGAGACTGGAGTGCATGATGACAGTTTTTAGACCTCTCCCACAGGAGGAACAACCTTGGAAAAACTGTTTCAGGCCCCTTTAGAGTTCCCCTTGTCTAAAACTTTCATGGAAAGAATGTTCTCTGCCAGGCTATTGTGAGACTTTTAATTAATTACAGTTCAATTCTGTTTCCATTAACTGCAAAGAAAACAGAATCAGCCCCTCAAGGTTTGGAAAGCTCTTTGAAAGCCTTGAAAGAAAGAAGTTACAGAAGTGTGAAATCGCACTTTTGATCCTGAACAATGCATCTGCTCCTGTAGCATCTTTCCCAACTGACATCATAATCCATTTTGTGACATCACAGTCGGCTGCCATGGAAAAGTTTATGAAATCTTTATAGAAGAGTTTAATAGAAGGATTGCTTTATGTAGAGAATAAGCAGCATATCTATTTAAACAATGAATGTATAGTTATTATTATGTCCTATACTAGGGAAAAGAAAAAAAGAAAACAAAAAGGAAGAAATTACTAATGATGTGTGAACCGTGGCCAAATTTAGTTTTTCAAGAAATGTTTTCTCAGGTGGTATCATGAGGCGACAGTGAAGAGTTTAATGTGCGCAGAATACTTTTATCTACTACTACTCCTTGGTCTGGTTTCTTTTTTCTTTTACTATGTATTGTTGATCCTTATGCATTTTTCATTACATATATATCTAAGCCATCTTTAGCAAAGTATGATGTGGAAGTAGACCAGGTCAAAAGAAATGAAACATCATCCTGGTGACAGAAATGGCCAACTAATGAAATTATTAAATGTAACTGCACCAAAATGCCAGTGTTCTACACACACCAGTAAACTCACTGAAAACCGTGAGACCACTACATATAGCAGCACACCAAAGCACCAAATTGTATCATGAGCTTGCATATCAGATCTATATAGTGAATATAAACTATACTACTTCCAAGGAAAAGAAGAAAGGAAATAAAAAAGATTTGGCAAATGAAATTGAGAAAGCAGGCTTCTCTAAACACACGCAAACATTCATTGAGAAGTCCATATTATAAATATCAGCTTGTGCAGGGTTTATGAGAGAACACATCCTAAATTTTTACTTTTGCAACCACACAGTAACTAAAACTATTATGTTCAAAGTAATTGCAAATCTTCCTAGAAGTATTTGTGCTGTATCTATTCACAATGAAAAAGTCTTACCATGTATCTTTTATATATCCATCATGTTTTTACCATTATTTACTGTATAACTTTCAGCAGTGTATGACAAATTAGGATAACACATTTATATTCCAAATCTCCAAAGATTCCTCCACACATTTAATGGAACAATTCCTAGTACTTCAATTAAGTATATTGATAAATCTGAGCAAGCAAGTGTCGTAGTTTTATCAATATAAAAGACAATACAGTTTGTATTTATGATCCAATTCTAATATATATATCTGTAGATCTAAAAAAAAAAAAAAAAAAAAAAGGCAAAGAAAAACTTTTAAATACTTTTGGTTTTCTGTATTCTGATTTGAAATGTGTGTGATGAGCCTTGGGAGAGAAAACAGCAGGATTGTGATTTAGAAGAAATATAAATTCCACTATTTCCTACCTTCCAGTGATGACAGTTGCTGCTCAGCTTCCAAATACAACTGAGAAAAGATTGGTCTGGGAACTAAGTTGTTTGAGCGGAGAGAAGCCTCAATAGAATTATGCAACACTTCTTCAAACCGTGTTGTCTTGAGCTGACCAGCGTAGGAATTTCCCATCTTCTCAAAAAAAAAAAAAAAAAAAAAAGAAAGAAAGAAAGAAGAAAGAAAGAAAGAAAGAAAGAAAGAAAGAAGGAAACAAAGAAAAAAAAAAAAAGAAAGAAAGAAAGAAAGAAAGAAAGAAAGAAAGAAAGAAAGAAAGAAAGAGAAAAAG